>VJMY01000605.1:0-44029 GCA_009869795.1 Neelides sp. FZ-2019 | reverse complement strand
AATTCAAGCAACATCGCGGATCCTCAACCTCTGTTTGGCATCCCCGTGGCGCCCGTCGCCCCCGCACCTACGACCGACTATTTGCATGCTCAGCCCATTGAGAAATTCCGTCCGCTCTTCCGACACACGCGACGTCCAGACGTGGTCAAGGACGACATTGCCTTTCGTGCTCTCCGTAAAGACCTCGGCGCGGAAATTTCAAATGTCGATTGGACCCCGCGGCTTTTCCCGCCGAGTTCTCCCGCCCTGCCGTTGACGCCTGACGAGAAGAAAGCAGCGGGAAAGAAGAACCGGGCAATTCGGTCGTTGTCTGCGAACATTACGCAACTTGTGCATTCGAACACGCAGGTTGAGTTGGAAGTTGGTAAATGGAATTCTTGGTCTTCGAATGAATTCAATCAACCGCGGCGACGTCGCAGCTTTTCGTCTTACTTGGAGCCAAGTTGGGTGGATCAAATCGAAGAAATCACGGCAGCCGCGGTGATCAAGTCGAGAGAAATGGCGGCCAAGAACAAGAAAATCGCCGTGGTGCCGCCAAATTCCTCGCGGAGACCTTGGACGGACCTTTTGCTCCAAGAGGGAGAAGAAGAGGACAAATTGAACAACGAGGAAATTTTCCAAGACGCCCAAGAAATTCCCCAAGAAAAGGTCGTTATTTGCATACTTAATATTTCAATTAATATTTTAATTTAATCTAAAACAAGACCAATCAATTTTTAGTCGAAATTTAGAATCAAGCTCAATAGTTCCTTAGTCTAAATGCGCTAATTTAATAGTATTTAAATAATCCTGCGCAAATAGAATGCTAAATTATGTGTTTGTTAAAATACTGAAATAGTTAAACTAGATTAAAATGATTATAAATACTAAATAATTAATTAATTTCTTAAATTGTTAAATAAATTGCACTGATAGTTTATTTAACTAAATGCGATTTACATTTATAAATTAAATTGCTAAAAACTAAATTGTCTAAACTTAATTGTAAATGCAGGAGGTCGAGAAAGAATTGAGCGACACTATTGAAGAAGAAATCATTGAGAAGAAAAGCTCCAAATTCGAGCTTGCGCTGAACCAAGAATTAATTTCAACCACAACCAAGGCAATCGAGGTCATGAACCATGGTCAAGATCACGAAGAATCCAATCCAATGGAGTCGTCGAAAGGTGAAGAGGAGTTGAAAGAACTCTTGGAAGCTCTCGTGCGGGAAAGCGAGAAGTCCTCGCCGCCGCCTTTGTTGCGGTCGGACGAGCTGGGGAGTTCCTCGTTCAAAACCGCCGAGAGCGGCGAGAGCAGCAGTGAGTCTTCGACGAGACCCGCTACGCCGCCCGAGCCAACTTCCTCCCCCGTCCTCACACTCCGCGTGAAGGAGAGTCGAGGTGAATCTCCGTCACTTGCTAATTCCCCCCTTCTTGCTAACCCCAACGCCCTCATTACCATTGCCTACCTCTGCGTCTTCGCCCACGGGCTCGTCACGACCGTGGAAATTGTCCCGCTCCTGGCCCTCATTGCTGCTGTTCTCTTGTTCATCATCACTTCTTTCTTTTAATTTTTAATTCAATTTTTAGTATCTTTTTAATTAACTTTTTAAATCATAGGATTAGTTATGACAAATGGTTAATGAACCAATATACTTTGTACTAACACATTTTTACTCCAATTTATTTTATTTTTTTGTTTAGTTACCTTACAATTTTAAATTATTTTCATTAATTTAACAAATTTCTATTTAATTAGAATTCTATTTACTTCAAATTTTAATCTTTTTAAAATTTATTCTTAAAAGACATTAACTCAATATTTAACGTTTTTCTAATTTTGACTAACTAAGAACTCCAATTGAATTGAAACGACTAATTTGAAATTTTGCCAAAACATCTTTAGCTTTTTGACGAAACAAGTTGACTGTTTTGCTCAAATGAATTTGTCTGATGAATTTGCTCATTTTTATAGTTTATTTTATCAATGTAGTTTTGTTTTAGTTAATTGCAAGATTACAGGCCAAAATTGTATTAATGTTGACCAACACTTTACAAACAACATTTAAATCGCACATAACACACATTTGAACTTTACTTGCTAACTTGTTACCTAAACTTGTTAAACGCAGCTGTAAACGTTGACAAGCGTTGTGAGCTTTAGTGTATTTTTGAATTGCTTCCTTCATGTAATTTCTGAATATTTGATAATTGCGTTGATTTAATCAAAAACTAACAATTGTGAATCGTATATGAATGTAGTTAGTGGCGTAAACGTAGTTGGTGGCGGTTTGGCCAGCGTTTTCCACATGCCATTCGGAAGCGTTGTTCTCCCTATGGGAAAAACCTCCGTGTCTCTTCTAATTCCACGGGAGACAAAAAACGACATCTTCCATTATGTCCAACCCTACACCCGAACTTCAACCTGGAATTTATAAAATAATAATTTATACAAATTTATCGATAAATTAATTATAGTTAGGTAATAATTAAAATTAATATATTAATTCAATTTGACTATTTCCATTTAATTATATCAAATTTACTTCAATTTAATTAAACATTTAAAAAATTTATTATTTAGTAAAAAATTAATTACCAGGATTAAAATGATTTGTATAGTTAATACAATATAATAACTTATAATTAAAACAATTTAATTAATAATAATCACAATTTAATTTAAAGTTAATTTACTTCAATTTGCCAAAGAACATATTGACTTATGTGCCAAGTTAATTTTTATTAAAATATAAAATATTTACGACCTTTTCACATTTTGCCTTAATTTATTTATTTACACCACCACCACCACGCCGCTGGCCGCTTTTTGAGTTTTTGAATCACTCGCAATTTTTGAATTTTTGAGATTTTAACACAGTTGCCATTTAATGAGATTTTTTTAAAAAATTATTTCGTAATTAATATAGGTTTTAATTTGCACAGCATGAGAGTTTTTGTTTAAATGGTTTTTTAATGCATGGTTTTTTAGTATTATTGGCACTTTGGACTTGACCATGGACTTTTCATATAAATTTAACATTTTCTCTTTAAAAAATTGTTTTTACCAATACAATTTCCTCTTTTTAGCATTCTAGTCATTAAAAATGGCGTATTTCTTAACTCCAATTTATGCATCAACAATTTGCATTTCAAACTTGCCTGTGATGTTTTACTTGTTTTAGCTGGTAAGAATTTAAAACTAACCTTTTAAATTGTTTTAATTAACAAGTTTTAATTAATTAATGATACGCATTTGACCTTTAACATTTTTAATTAATTTACAATTCACGAGTTATTCATATTTTAATTAAATTTTATTATATCCCAAACCACATCCCGCACTTTTTTAAATCCAATTTGTGTAAGTCACATGACGATTCTCAATAGACGTTTATTGTGAATCGTCATGTCACTTACGCAATTTGGATTTAAAAAAGTGCGGGATCTGGTTTGGGTTGAGACATGTATAATAACTAAATTTCGCTAATTCTTGAAAAATGTTAAATTAAAAGTTTTAATACTAAAAAGTAAAGTTGGGTTTTCAATAATTATTATTAGGAGAATCATTGATGAAATTGGAACTTAACACGAAAGAACTGACGACTAAACAATCTGAAGATTCGAGTGGGATCATGAATTCTTACGAAAATATTGTGTGGAGAAAACCGCCGACTCCGATTGCCCCTTCGACCCCAACAAATTGCAACTCTTCTTTCAAATCAAACGTAAATATTAATTGTATATTGTATTTAATTTAGAAAACATTCGAATTTTTAAACCAACGCGCGCATTAGAACTTTAATTTTAACTTTTCAAAAATAATAATTGAAATTAAACTTTTTTTTATTTATTTTGAATTGTCATTTTTGGTTTTTCATTGAATTTTTCGTTGAATGAAGTTTGTTATTTGAAGTTTAATTAATATAAAGGAGGAGAAGAAGGAGAAAGACAAAAGCTACCGGAGGAAATCTTACTTGAACCGCGGGATGACCGAAGAGCCAACGACCTTTGATCCCTCGCCTGACAACACTGGAGAAAATCGTCGAAGATCCCGAAACTATTTCATGCCAAATTCCTCGCCTTCCCCCATATGCCCATCTTCTGACTCAATTGAATGGCGGGTTAAAAAGCCACCAGAAATTCCAGCCATTCTCAAAGGCGGGATTTCCGGAGGCGCGAAAAGCGAAGGCGAAGGAATGACCGGACTCAAACGTCTTCTAGATGAGGAAAAAGCCACAAAGGATCTTCGGTTTATTGGCGGGATAATTAAAAGCCCTTCTGCTGGTACGTGTCTTCGACCGCTTAAAAAGGATTTGGTGTCTTCGCCTGTTGATGTCAATGGGCCGACGGTGGCTGCCAGGGCCAATTTCTTTAATCGACTTGAAGCTGAGCAAAAAGCGTCAAGTTCAGCTAATTGGCGAAGCGTTAACGAAACTGCACCAAAGAAACCGCCGAGATTTTCAACCCAACCAGTCACCCCCGTTGAACTTGAAATTGCCAATCAACTCATTGTTTCTACACCGCCACCAACGCCGCCAACCAAAAGAATACTAAAATCTTCCAGTGGTAATACCCAAATTTGAATTTCCTTCATTTCCAGATTAAATGCTAATTATTATATAAATATTTTATATTTATAGTTTGAACTACTATTTTCTTTAGTAAATGTGCAGACCTAATTCTAATTGAAGTTAGATTTAATTTTAATTAATTGTTAATTAATTTTTTCGATTTTTTGTAGGAAATGATCAATCATTGAACAACGTCCCTGTGAGCCTCAATCGATTGAATCTCCTCTCAGCTGGAAATTCAACTGAGAAAATCCCGAGTGCTTTTGTTCCAACTTCTCCTAAATTTGCTCCAAGTGCTCGCAAGAGATTCTTTGAAGCGCGTGCTGGACTCGGCGGCTCAGACGGAGATCTTCTTGATGAAGACGCGGAATTTTCCTCTGGTGGACAAGAAGTGGCCGAAATTATTTCAAAAAGCTATGAAAATTCTCCTATGTAAGCATTAAAATTTAACTATATTCTGCTTAGCCATACAATACCCAAATATCTAATTAAATAATTTCATTTCATTTAATTTGTAAAATAAAATTTATCAAATTTTTATTTAATTTCATTTAATTAAACTTCATTTATTCTAAAAAAAATTAGAGTAAGAAAAAAATCATGGCGGACTGAGGCGAAAATCAAAAGTGGTAAAATGAGTCAAGAAATTTGGCGTCGCGTTGTGTCCCTTCAAGGAAAACCTCCGGAACCCTCGAAGCTGACGAGTTTTGAAAAGGCGGGAAGTTCAAATCTTCTTTCAGTTGCGCCTTCTGCTCCTTGGCGCACAAATAAAACTCAACCTCCAGCTCCGCCCACTTCTCATTTGTTCCCAATACTCACAGCCTTGTCCTCATCCAATGACGAGCTAAACGAAGCGCCTCAACCTCCTGCCAGAATCAAAAGGGGAAGAAACAGCCGACGCGAAGTCAACGTCCCGCACCCGAACGACGAGACATTCCAAACGTTCTTCGGAGGGAATTCATGGTGGGAAGTTGGGAGTGGAAAGCGGGAAGTTCAAAAAACCACAATTATCCCGATTGAAGTCGAAGGGGAAATCGAGTCAGTTGAGCGCGATCATCCACTTTTGCCGCCGCTTAAAAAAGGCGCGCCAGTCGTTAGGAGAAAGTCGAGCGGGAAATCTAAAAATCCCCTTAAAGCTCTCGCTGCTCGAATGGATTTTAGAAATCAGAAATATACGGAGAATCCAGCTAATAATAAGTAAAAAAAAGTATATAGTTAAGATGTTTTGTTATGAAATGATTTTTTTGCATTCTTCATCAGTTCGCTTTGTTTAGTTTTGTTTGTTTTCGCATTCGAAATCTCCCGCTTATATAATTAATACTCTACTTAATTTTTGCAATTAGTTTTGTTTTGTTTTCAGTACCTTTCGTTAGTGTTTACTAAATATTCAGATATTTCATTATAACTTTTATTTACTTATGGTTAGTTGTTTTTTTAATTCAGTTCAATAATTTTTTTAGATTAGAACGTTCGCATTATAAAGTTAATTAAATTGAAATAAATAAATAAATTTAAATTAATAATTCAATTTCTATTGAAGTTGATTTATATATCTAAGCTTTTTCTTTGTAATTAATTTAAGTAGGTAATTAAAAGCATTTAATTCCTTGTAATAATAAGTATCAACTGTAGTTTAACTTTTTGTATTAAAATAGTGAATAAGTAATGGACAAATATTTGACTGAATAATTAAGGGCCAGTCTTCCTCACAAGTCGAAAAAATGTTCTTTTGCTTGTTGAATTCTTAGCTTAAGAAAATGATGAAATGCATATTATATAAATGAAATATTGTTACCAATTGAATATTATGTATTTGCATAATTAAAGCATTGAGATATTGCATAATTATAATTTCAATTTATGATGTATGTGTAAAATAGTATTGATGTGTTTGCAAATTAATGTCCAAGCGAATATAATTAAAGAAATTATCCAAAATTGTAAAATTGCTACTTAACTTTGCAATTAATTATTCTACTTAAAAATATTTAGTTAATTATTAAATACATGATAAGGCAGAGTATAAACATAGTTATGTTGTTATAAACCTATAATATATTTATGGTGCGCTATGAAATACTAAAATATATTGAAATAAATTGCATTTGAGCATATTTGTAATCCTATGAATACTCATTTAATAGATATAATACGCTTCAATGATACTTATTCCAATGGTTTAATTTATTTAAAAATAAGAATGAATTTTATTTAGACAGGTCATTAATTTCACATCACAAAAGATTTATAATAAGTGATTTTCAAATTAAGACCTCGAAAATACCTATAACAGCAATTAAAATAGTTTAAACCACAATGTTAAATAAACCAAACATATCAATATAAACAAAAAATAATTAATTGTACATAAATGAATCCGATCAATTAAATTGCGTCTCGATCGAAGAGAATCTTTTCCGTCCTGCGCACTCGTATTTCTCAATATTTAATTGAATTGAATCCGATTTTAATTTTCATTGAAAAGTAAGGCTGCATCCAAAAGTATAGATATATATTTATATAGCTGGCATCTGGCATCGTCTTTTTTTAAATCATTTAACTTTTTTTAAATAATTTAAATTTGTTATTTTCATTTTATTGAGAATTATAATTTTATAAACGTTCAAATTCTGTATTTAAATAATTCAATATTTCAAATCCACGATTTGCTTTCACGGTGAATTTTTTCAGTCTTTTACAATTTTATAAAAAGTACCAAGAATTTTATTTAAATATTTTGAAATGAAAATTTCAAAATAATAAATAAGATAAGAAATGAACAATTAAAAAGGAAGAATTTTCCTTATGATCAATTGTTCAACTTCATAAGTAGCCTTGGGTTTATTCAAACTTCTAAATGCACTGATTTGAAGATAATGTTTCCTGTTCCATCTTTGGTATTTATACAATATTCATAATTTGTCGATTTAGATGAGTGTCATATAGTAAATGTTAATTTTCAATCCATATGATATAGTCTTAAAGTTTTCCGTTTTTCCTATGATTAGACGTTTAAATTTTGAACGGAAATTATATGCGTTTAATACGAAAATGAGTCGTATAATCCGTTAAACAGTAATAATTTATTCACGGCACCATAAATGAAATATTTTTTTTCAAATAAAAATATGTATTTTTATTTGATAAATAGATATACAATATAGATAGTTTAGAATTTTCATCAATTAAAATTAATTAAATAAGTGATTAAAAATAAGCCATAATTTTTTATTTTTAGGAACTAAATTTACACTTAAACGGAAAACCATTGAATATATAATTTATTTTTGTTCAAATTTGATTCCTAAACTTGGAATTTACTTTGTTCTAAATACTTTTATTTAATGAAAAGTGGTATATATCGTTGAATTTATATATATAAATTTTGGGAAATTAAATATTTTTTCTTGGTTTGGCAATTTATTTATTTCAATCTTTACTTGGTGATTTTTCTTTTGTAAAGTATTATTAATTGGCATGGTCTTTTTTTATCCGGGAAGGTTATTATAAAAATTAAGGTAATCATCACATTAAAATTAAAACTTTAAATAAATAAACTCAAATAATAATAATAATATATTTTGTAACACTGATGTTTGCCAATCATTTTTTAAGTATAGTTCAGACGCTAAAGAATTGAATATGCATTACAATGAAATGTTTACGATTTTTAATTTATATTGGAAATGTCAAGGGATTTTTTATTGCCAGTAATAATTATGTTTTATTATGCTGCATTTGCAACTTATTGTTATTTTATTGTAAAAGTCATTAAAGTTGTTCCACTCGCTGTTCTCATCATTATGATTGTTATTGTAGCCACTATCCCCATATTTTGTTATTTTATTTGCTACTTCGAAATAGAATTCTACATTCTGCACATGAATTGAGAAAATCACTGATTATTATGATTCAAAATGAAAATAAATACAATGTAAAACAAGAGACATGCGTTTGGAAATCATTGAGAAAAATTCGGATTAAAAAGGGCAATTATGGAAAATTTAATTCAATCATATTTGACCATGTTTTCGCTTTTATTTGAAAATATTAATAATTTATTGCTAACGTTTTAATAAATTTTAGTTATTCAAAGTTAGTCAATACATTAATAAATTCAATATGTTAATGCCGAAATTGATTAATAAACGATAAACCTAATGATTGAAATTATAAATCACCGCTAACAAGATACGTAAGGCAAAATAAAGTTTTCAATTCATGTTAAGTATCTATCAATTTGAGAAATTAATTATGTACGCATATGGAGATTTCACTTTAGTATTTTAATTTTTAAAAATATGATCAGTCTGATGCTTATTAGGCAAACTTGTAGGCAATGGAAATTTCTATATTATATTATAATATTGGTTCATATTAAACCAGATTGATAAAAGTTTGCCCTTCCGCCGATCCGCCCTTTCGACCTTCGGCCTTTCAGCCCTTGCGCCGTTCCGTCGTTCCGAAGATATTCGTAGTAGGAAAAGTTTGCAAGAAAAACTCTTACATTTATTCTAATTTTAATCTTAGAGCCAAAACTTTTTAGCTCGTATTTATTCGGTTTTTAATTCATTATCTATAAAATAATTTTGGTAAAATAATTAATTCACATAAGTATTTTAAGTCTTTGTAATTTAAAAAATGCTTAACAGTAATTAAATTTTTATAACTAACGAGTTTCTTTTGTAATATTTTTAACATGAGGTTCCCAAGACATATTAGAATAAAATGACACCAAGAATTTTTATATTATTTGATGGAAGAAATTTTAATATTTAAACAAATGTTCATTTCTTTTAGGTGTATAATTATTTTTTAATCAAGAACACGTAAAAAATTCTCATCATTTGATTTTAACATGCGTTTATCGAACCACTCATATTAATTTTATGTCGTGTTCTATTGATCAATACAGGTCTTAATATTTTGGATTCTACAACTTATAACAAGATAGGTGCCATCGCGGAGATGGAGAACGAGATGGAGTGTCGACTCTTTCTGGATGTTATAGGGTCGAAACATTAGATTGGTAAATTCTCAATTACCCCCAACAGTCTCATTGAGCCCCAAAGTCAAAATTCCATAATGCTGTAGAGATAGCATAGTCGGTTTACCTTTATACGCTAAGAAACTGGGGCCGGGAGAATAAAAATATAATGTCCACTAAATAGAGCCTATTTAGTTGCCTAGTTTAAGTATTTAAATTGGATTCTCCCGGCCCCCGTTTTTTAGTGTATAGGTGTAAACTTTCCTATCTCTACACCATTATGAAATTTTGTCTTTGGGGATAATTGAGACTTTACCAATCTAATGCTTCGACTCTAAAGTCTGAAAGATTACGTCCGTCTTCCAACTGCTATCAGGCGAAGATCAGGCATTGTTGGTCTGGCAGAATTTCCTGTAAAATAAAAAAAAACATTGAAAATTAGTTTAATTTAAATTGTTATAAAATATGATTCTCAATAAAAAAAAATTGAGTATTTTTGTATTGAATTTACCCTTATCCTGGATTTTGGCCTTGACACTTTCGGTGGTGTCAGATGGTTCAACCTCGATGGGTCTATCCTGTGAGGGTCTTGACGAAAATCGTTTATTAATCTAATTTAACGAGAGATCCTTTTCGTCCCAAACTGAGGAGGGGATAAGTGAAACTTTCAAACCTTACCTAATTTAAATTCAAGAAGTCAAAATTCAAATTAAAAATCCAAATAAAATGCATTTTTTACTATGAAATAGGGAGTTGAAAAATTAATTCTTCTTTCATCATATAACGTATGTGTTTGCCATATTTCCCCATATTTAAATGAATTACAAGCAAGCATGGTTATCTAAAATTAATTATATGAATATCACAAATAAAAAACGAACGAGATAAACAAGAAACACGAAATTCCAAAAGTATTATTTTTCATAATGAATAGGCTTGTAATTACAGGTAATTTGTAACCTTCGATTAAATATTAGTTTTCTAAAATTAATTTTCTTTCATATGCCATTTGAGATGAAAATACAAAAATTGAAAATTTCGAAAAAGATCGAATATTTAGGATATAATCAAAAATATATAAAAAAAATTAGAACCAAGAAAAATTTCATGAATAAAAATAAAATAATTCAATTGCCATGCTGAATGTTAACGATGATTGGTTAAATGTTTGATTGTGTATTTAGATATACACATGAAAACCACCACATATATATTCATTGGATGAATATTTTGACGATTTCCTTTAATTTGGTTAATTTCTTTTGAATTGGATGCACAGGATGTAATACAGGAAGCTGAAATTTATTTATTTCACTAGTAATTCATATTTTCCTCCCATTCCCATGAACTTCAATGGAAAATGACTCAAATGCAAATTTGAGCAAATTTAAATCAAATTACACAAAAATAATAAACCTCAATTCATGATATTATCCCACTTTGCTCTTAATATCAAAATTGTATTTGCATTATTTCATGTCATGTAATTTGATGCATTATCAACATAAATAGAATAAATCACGAGATCTATTTAGCATTTCTCTGAAAATACACAAATAAATAGTTAAAATCAAACATAATGGGAATAATGACTAATGACTATTTAATTATTAATTTAAATGCATGATAGTGTACAAAAAATATTCTAATAAAAATCCTAACAAAAAATGGCTCTTCATCTTTCAAGCGCATGTTCTTTGTTGTGAAAATTGATCTTGAAATGTTTATAATGTATGAAATATACAATCAAAATCAAAGCTCAAGGAGATCCAACATACAATTTTTTATATTAACGAAAATCCCTCGAGCAGCATTATTTCATCACATGCTTTTAGTAAATACTATAATAACTCTTAAATAAAACTCTCAAGTTGGGCTTCAACTAACATTAAGGAAAAAAAAACATTTTTTATTGCAGATTTGTTCTTGACATTTTCTATTTGACCTCTTGTTAGTATCAAAGATATGAGATACATTTTATCACTCGAGTAAGAGGTTGTATATAAATTTTTGCAAACGAAATCATCCGAATGATATAAATTTTAATTATTTATTCTGTTCTTATACATACATATAAGTCCAATGTCTCTTACAAACATTAAGTCAGTAAATTCCAGACGAATGCATAATTTATATTTTTATATATGAGTATTAAGCATAATACTCCTACTAAATGTAAACATAGTTCTTAAGGACTGGCTAATAATATTGTTGTTTAGAATAAAAACACATTGGGAGCATAGAGAAAATCAGTTGAATTATATTTGCATTCATTAAAAACTAATTTGAGGCGAAACCTCCCAAAATTTTTTACACCTCTCCTTAAATGGAAGATCAATGGGCTCTAATAACAGATCTCAACATGCCCAAAAATCTATTTAAGGAAATCTAAGATTATTTCACCAAACATCTATTTGAAATTGAAATATTTAGTCCAACTTATAAAATCTATCTTATTAATTACATCATTATGTTTAAAAGTTCTAGAATAAAAACATAAAGTCATATATTTTAATACATGCGAAACTAAACATGTAGACATTTATGCGACCCATGTAAAATAATACGATGTTATTTATTAATAATGACTTATTATTTATAGTCATAGAATATGTTGCATAAACATTTTTGATAAACAATGTATTAGTTCCTAACTTCCTCGACAATAGATTTTTACAAATGAATATGATAACTTAAAACATCAGCATATTACAAGTATTCTTGATTGTTTTGTATTTAATACACATGTAGTTACATACATAGTTAATATTATAATATTTGAAATGATTCAATGTTTGCAAGTATCGTTAGCTCTAACATGAAGGATTGATTTTAAACCCACACACACACGTCAATATTTAATGTTTAAGCACGTAGCTCATAACTTCACATTATTAATCGCATGAATGAGCAAAAGAGAGGTGGAAAGAGGAAAACCTTCTCATTTACATTCAATAGAAAATAGACGTATACCACCACACGGACATAGATAATATTTGTAGTATTACAAACATTTATTCATGCTTTGTATTCAACTATTATAATAAAGTATAATTTATATAGAGTTTTAAAATTATGATATATAGTGAGTTGAATCTTTAAAGAATTTAGCACTAAGGTACAATTATTGTATTTATACATTATAATTCTATTCTCAATGCTGTAACAATGCAATGAGACATTGGAAGGTATAACAAAAATATACGCTGATTTAAAATAGAAATGATATAGTGAAGCAATTTGAAATTTCTTGGTCCTTCTACTACGTGCCTTCACATAAGCATTTATCATTTGGTTTAAGAATCGATCAAGTTCTCCATCTCCCTGTGCTTTTCCTCTTCTCACATGGAACTCTCGACCCAATAACCCCCATCAACATCACATTTTATTATTGTAGTTAGGACTTAATAGAAGAAAATTTATTTTTATTTTTTTACATACCAAAATGGCTCACAGGTAATTAAACTTTTATTTTCCAATTACAATTTCTAGCGAGATTATCTAGTAAATAAATTTTAAAATACTTTTTGGGAAATTATTGTTTTAGAGTTTTTTAGAGGGTGTGAATTAATTGAGTAATATGTAAGGTAAATAAATGGTGTAATTGGAATTAAAATTGTTTATTTGTGATTTTTAGAAGTCGGAAATGTTCTATTTGGATGGGCGTATTCTTCCTTTCAATTGTCGGCATTTTTGGAATTATCATATGGCGTTTTACCCGAGCAGATTCGATGAATACCAAAAATCCAATTGCCGCCCTCAGCTCTGATTCGCCCAAATGTGCAGATATTGGAAAGTAAGATATTTTAATTAATCTTGTTGAATTTTTAATAATGATGCAATTTACTAATTACACACGAGCACTTTGTGCTTGATCAATAATCAATAGTACGCATTGACTTTAATTTACTTAATAAATGAGTTAAATAAAGATTTTTTTTTCATGATTTTTGCAATTTTTTACTAGAGAAATTCTAGAGAAGAAAGGGAATATTGTGGATTCTGCCATTGCCACCTTGCTCTGCATGGGCGTAATTCAATCACACAGCATGGGCATCGGCGGGGGATTCTTCATGGTGATATACAACGCGACGACGAAACAGTCAGTGATCATCGACGCGAGGGAAACTGCGCCGCTGAAGGCATCTCAAAACATGTACGGGAACAACAGCGATTTGGCGCGTTTTGGCGGATTGGCCGTTGCAGTGCCGGGAGAAATCAAAGGTTATTGGCACATTTACAAGAAATATGGCGGCGGGGTTTCTTGGCCGGAAATTTTTGAACCGGCCATTAAATTGGCGGAAAATGGATTCAATGTTACACGGCACCAAGCCTTTGCTCTCCAAGCTTCAAAAGAGAAAATTAAAAATGAGACAACGATGCATATTTTCCTCGACCCGACTACCAAAGATGTTTTGAAACAAGGCGCATTTATTAAGAGACCGGATTTAGCCAAAACGCTTCGATTAATTGCAAATTCTAAACTTGGCGGTGACGAATTTTATGAAGGCGACGTCGCCAAAAATTTTGTTAACGATCTTAAAAAACTGGGGGGAATTATCACTATGGAGGATTTAAGAAGTTACAAGTGAGTTAATTAATCATAAAAATTTATTGCCTATTAAATAATCAAATTTATTAATAATTGAATAATCAACTTTAAAATAATAACCCTCTAATTTAATTTAACTAAAGCTTGCTTAAATTATAAATATTAAATTATTTTGTTTTTCAGTGTTGTTGAAACGAAAGCAATAGAAGTTGAGCTTTATGGAAATATGAAACTTCACACGGTTCCTCCGCCGGGCAGCGGGGCTTTGTTGGCATTCATGCTCAAGACGATGTCAGTATTTTTTAACGAAACCGGACCGCCAAACATAAAAAACGAAAAGGAGGCAATTTTGTTCAATCATCGCATGGCTGAAGTCTTTAAACACGCATATGCTAAAAGATCATTGCTGGGCGATCCATTTGATGAGTCAATCCGCTCGAAAGTAAATTCTCTAGTGGCAGATTTAACCAATGACGAATACATAAGGAACATTAGGAAGAAAATCTTTGACAATCAAACATTCAATGATCGAAGTTACTACGGCGGGGATTTCGAAATGAAAGAAGATCACGGAACAGCCCATTTGTCAATGATTGGACCAGATGGGTCTGCAATTTCTGCAACGTCAACTGTCAATTTATAGTAAGACTAAATAGATGTTTAATTAAATATTTAATTAGAAATTAGAAAAATTAATCATTTTAATTGACTAGTTAATTAAATATTTGTAGTTTTAAAAT
Source organism: Neelides sp. FZ-2019 (assembly GCA_009869795.1). NCBI lineage: Eukaryota > Metazoa > Arthropoda > Collembola > Neelipleona > Neelidae > Neelides > Neelides sp. FZ-2019. The sequence continues at coordinate 29,198 of VJMY01000605.1, read as the reverse complement.
ATATTGAGAGGGAATACTTTGAATAAAATTTCAAAATTCAAATTTTCTTAAATGCAACTTTTTTAATCCAACTTATTTAACTTTATTTTTAAATTCCTATAGTTTCGGCGCAATAATCCGGTCTGTAAGCACGGGGATAATCTACAATGATGAAATGGATGATTTCTCTGCACCAGATTTTGTGAATTTTTTTGGAGTTCCTCCTTCAGTAAATAATTACATTAAGCCAGGAAAACGGCCACTTTCCTCAATGACGCCTTCAATTATCACGGATTCAAATGGGAAAGTTCGATTGGCCGTTGGGGCCGCCGGAGGAACGCGAATCACCACAGCAACGGCCCTCGTCACTCTCAGGAATTTATGGCTTGGGGAAAATTTGGCCGTGGCGGTCAACGCGTCACGAATTCATCATCAACTCGCTCCAATGGAATTAGCCGTTGAAGAGACAATTTCTAATGTAAGTTTCATTAAACTATTCATTTTAACTTTAATTGACAATTTTATTATTTAAAGTTATATTATAGTTAACTTTTAATTGCTTTCGATTTGAACCGGTTATGATTAATATAATTCATACTATTTATTTAATTAACAGGTTATAAAAATTGGATTAAAAGATTTGCGTCATAATTTGAGCTTTTATCGAATTGGATCTTCCGTGGTATGTGCCGTATCAAAAATTGGAGATTCGATCGAAGCCAATTCAGATTATAGGAAAAGTGGAGATGTTTCTTACGTCTATGAAATTTAGCATTTTACTTAAATTTAAATATTGTACTACATATTAGAAAATTACAAAAAATATGATTGTGCTAAAATGATATGGATTTTACCAACTTAATAAAAAAATCTCGTGATAAAAACTTGCCAGTTTAGTTTGCATATTTATTTGAATTAATGAAAATAGTTACATAGCATATTTATATGCTTATAAATTATAATGATGCATTAATAAAAATGAACTTAATACGAGAGAGTTTGACAAGTTTAATAAGTTTACGTTTCATTTGTTTGAGATATAATTATATTTATTGAAAAGGCAGGTGTATGTTTATCCTAATGGTTAACTAATACATTGATTAAACTAATTACAAATAGATAATTATTTACCCATTTAATTTCAATATAGAAATTATAAAGAAATAATTCTGGAATTTAATTCTTCAAAATTTATAAAGATTTTTCATTGTAGTCAACAAGTTTGTTTAGCCTAAGTGAAATTCGGGTTAGATTCCGATTTCTGCATGGTCTGGGAAAATAAATAAATATTAATATTTTTAATGAAATTGTTTTCATCCGCACCCCAACATACTTTGACATCTATATTGTCTTATTGAGAAGCTTCAGATTATGAAATAATATTATATGCGAATTGAATCCAAATTAATCACATCAAAAGAAGAATCAGTTTCAAAATTACAATTGCAACTATCTTTTATTTATTGGCTAATAAATTATTATCCATTTTTATAAATATGATTTGAATTTGATCTTACTTTTTGATCTGCAAGATAAATTGTTTTTTACAATGAATGATGTTTATATTTTCATTGAATAAGCTTTGTGAATATTGGTATTATGCCTAATTAAATGTTGACTTCGTGAAAATGATTTTGCATTTATAAGGTTTTTCACCAGTGTGAACTTCTTTTTTGCAAAACTTACAATTTAAAGGTTTTTCATCCGTATGAACTCTGATATGGTTATTTAAATGACCACTTTGTGAAAATGCTTTTTCGTAAATTTTTACATTTAAAAGGTTTTTCACCTGTGTGAACTCTAATGTGAGATACTAAGTGACAATTACTTAATGAATAGCCTATTTATTTAATCATGTGAATGACTAAATAAATTACGAATTACATTTAATGGTATTTATTTTTAAAATATTAACGTAATTATTCATTATTCATCACGTAAATCGATAATTAAAATATTTATTAGAATTAATAAATTCAAATAAAAGTTTATTGACGGTGGCTTTTGGCAAAATTTTTGTTATTTGACGTCAATTTACTGTATGAATATAATTTTTATCTAATATAATTTTATCATTAATTGAATGAATGAATAATAGATGTTAAATTATTTTAATTCAATTTAATAATTAACTATATAGTTATTTAATTTTAACATATTGTAAATAGATAGTAGTAGATGTGTTGCTAGAACAACAACTTAACAATAAGCCAATTTGCATTACAAGTCGTGACAATGTTTCAAGAAGGAGATATTATTATAATTATGATATCCTTAGATGTGAAGAATACTGGACGAATGGATGCAACGTAAGATTCTATTTTATTAAATTGATTTTTTGTAAAATTGAAGAAATAAAATAAAATAAAAACTAAATGAATTCAAGTTAAAATTTTTACGTATATTTTTAAAAACTTACCTTGATTGTTTCGCATTATTTTTTGAATTAAAGTCAATATTTTAAATATTTTCTTGTTGGAATAAATAGAAGTTGGTAAGTTTTATCTCGTAAAATCTCTAATAAATATTTGCCATTTGACTCTAATTAAGTATTTAAATAAATAAATTCAATTTTATTGTCTTGATTTATATTATCTTGCGTATTGGGATAACCTCTGGGATAATTTTTATCTATATGTATACTAATGATTGATGAGTTAAGGTTGACAAATAATATATCAAACGCGAAATAAATTAATATTATAAAATTCAAAAGCAATTTAAAGTATCATTATCCAAAATTACAAGATAATTTATTTACTAATAGTAATAGAGATATTGTTTATTACCATATGGAGCATAACATAATATATTTAGCGAATAACACAATTGCTCTTTTGATATTGGAGTAATAATAATAATTATATAAATTATTAATAAATCCGTCCAAAGCTTGCTTTAGAAATGAAATATGAGTATTGATAAATTAGTTAAACTTATCAGGTTAATCTATTAGCTAATGACTATAAAAACTAAATTCATGCAACTATTAAGATCTCATTCATTGTAAAATTTACTAATAAATTAATCAAATATTTTAAAATGAAAATATTACTTTTAATTTTGTTTATGAGTTCAATTTTGTCAATTGAAGGTTCGTTTGATCAAGAGATAATTGATGGGATTGATCTCCTCGCTGAAGAGTTTAGAATTCCTAATAAGAGCCCCGGTTTGGCACTCACTGTGATTCACAAGGGAGATGTATACAGTACAGGTTATGGAGTCCGAGATCGAGAAAAGGATTTACCAGTAGACAAAGACACGCTATTTATGATCGCTTCAGTTAGTAAGAGTATCACCAGTATATTAGCTGCGAAAGTTGTTCATGAAAAGTTTCCGACTCTTGGTGAGGCAGCCCTTGACACTCCGGTTATTATCCTCGTTCCTCAACTCAATTTCACCTTTATAGACAAGTGCGACAATTTCAAATTTTCATAATAATTATAATTTTTAATTTTATTTTGTTTTGAAGAAATCGTCATGAGAGTATCACATTTCGGGATTTATTAGCTCATCGGACTTGCCTCGACATCCCCGATTTTCAGATTTTCATGGGAGGTGGATATGAAGAATTTTATGATTATATTTAGTAAGTAAAGAATTATTTTTCTTTAAAGGTATGATTTATTTATTTATTCAAAAATTTAGTAGGTCAAGGTATGCTGACGAAGTTTGCGAATTTCGCTCAGAATTTGTATATAATAACGGCATGTATGATTTGGCTGGGCAAATTATTGGGATGATTGCTGGCAGACCATTCAAACAAATTGTAAGTCCCTACCCTAGTAATAAATATTATTATGTTTATATACAACATTGAAATTAATTTATCTAGTTACTAATTGATAAATTAAATACATTTTATATGGATAAAAGGCCAAAGAATTTTTTTCTGAACTTGGAATGACACGAACAGAATTTGTTAGTAAAGACTGGAACAAAGAACCAAATATAGCGCAACCATACTACGAAGCACTTATTGATTTTGAATATAAAATAACTTTGCTCGACCCAATTAATCTTGAGTAATGGTTTAACTTTATATTAAAATCAATATAAATTCATGAGTTTTAATATAAATAATAATAATAATATTTTTCATAAAAATATAATTATAATATTTTATACATATACCGATATACCATAAATCATAAAGGCTTGATAATTTTACAAATGATTATTTCAGTCGATTCGACTTATTAGAAGGAGCAGGAGGAATATTAAGTTCTTCCATTGATATGGAAAAATACATCAATTTTCACATTAACAAAGGCAAAGTTGAAGATAAAATTGTTTTGCCTGAGGTAATCCACAACAATGAATAATTGCAAAATACAAACCAAACCTACACTGACAGTTCCTGATAATAATGAATTATTAGTAAATTTGTAGAAACAAAATTTTTCCAATATGAAATCATTATAGATAGTTATATCTTCATTTAATTCAAGCCTCTTATTAATTATTTATTATATTATGTATGCAACTAGAATGTGTTAAATTGGGTATATAAACCATCAATGAAAATCGGAGATTTTGATACTCATTACGCTCTTGGATTAGGTATTAGCGAATATATGGATGGTAAGTCACTAATCTCACAAATGTTTTAATTTAATATGCAACCTTTTTAAAATTAATGAATGATGATAATTTAAAAGATCAATTAAATGTTATAGATAAAAATTAAATCATATTTATTCTTGAATTCTCACATTTAACTAATATTGATTATATAGTAATTCAAATTAAAATGACGGTTATTTCTACGTTAACTGAATGTATATAACCGAATGTATATAATTTTAATTATTTACAATTTACAATTATTAGGAAGCCCCTTCATTGGACACGGCGGGAGTATCGCGCCATTTGAAGGATACTTCTCCTTCCTTCCCGAACACGAAATGGGAATTTATTCTGTTGTAAATGGCCCAGGAGAATTGCAAAAGAGTCAGAATCCGGATCTTCATCAAGCCATTTATGAACTTCTTCTTTCAGGCAAAAAAATTATTAGTAAATAACTAGGTTCAAATTGAAATTATACCTACCTAGGCTCTTCATTTCTATTCTTGAAAATATTATAAATATAACCTTTATTGTTTCATAACATTATTATTCTGCTTCTGTAGGTTCAAAAAATATAAAAATGGGTAATTCTTTATCCGTCTTTACTGATATTGTTAAGAAAGGTCTTGAACCTAAAGAATTTTTCCCTCACCGCCAAATTCAACATCAAAGAGTGTCAATAACTGACAATGTGAATTTTATGGGATTATTTGGAAATGCTCATTATGGTAGAATTGCAATTTCTACTACCATCTGAAAGTTAAAGTATATTTTAATTTTGAACTCAAATTTTAATATTAGGAAACATTGAAATCGGATGGGACGGAACTCGTGGATATACATTTACATATGGACAATTTACACATGCCGTTTTACAACCTTGGACAATCGATCCGACTTTTCATTGGATTTATTGGACGACTGACACATCTCATTATATGGAGGCTTTGATGGGGGCAGGAAAAGTTTCACCATATTTTCTCATAATGTTGAATGCCGATACCTTGTTGCTTCACGGCTACATTGAATTCAAAAGAGATGCCACAAGAGAAAAGTTCCCTGAAATCCCCTGGCAGTAAAATTAGCAAATAAAAAATAAGTTAAAATGAATTTACTAATAATAAATATATTGAATAAATGAATAAATATTAATTTATATTTTATTCAAACTGTGTCATATGGAGTGCACCATAATAAATATTATGATAGATACACATACAAATATTATTAAAGGAAGGTAAATGAATGGAGAATAATATTAAATCCATTAAAACAACTTTTAAATAGCTCTATTTTTATCAATATTTAGCAAAAAAAATAAATTCTACATAAATGCAAAATATGTTTGTGAGTTTATATAAAAATCAATTATTTCCAATCTTTGCATATTTTATATGTATTTAAATTATCTCATTAATCATACCTTGACTAAATTGCACAGATTAATTATTGATAAAGCGATAGTGATTGTATATTTACATACAATTAATGTAATTAATTATTTAATTTTATAAAAAATTGTCAATTAAATTGAATCGTTCTAGCTAAACATGAAATATATATGTAAGATAAATATTTGGTGTTCAAAGTAGGACAAAAGTGATTTCGTGAAATGTTGAGAGAAAACGAAGCCTCGTTCTCAAATTCACATCATTCATCTTGTCTGGAAGATTTTCCTCCTATATAGACATTTATTATACCAATTGATATCTTTGTATTTTACTCCCAATGTGCATATTTAATAAGATCTGAATGAACTTGGCTCAAGCGTCAAACCTCATCATGAAGGAAGTTGTGAGAATGAGAGACAGACGCTTAAATACACCCTCATCTCCGTGAGAAAAAATTCCTCGTCTCGTTTCTTGTTCAAAGAAATTCAAGAATCACACAATTTACTTTCAATGAATTCAATTGTTATATGTACCTATATCTCTTTACATTATTCTTAGCTATACTTTAACTTTATTGTCAAGTCATATTATAAATTGTCAAGAACCGATTGTCGAAAAAACAAATAATTTTTGAGTATGAATAAAAATGAATTAATGAATATAAACGAGAAAATGACAAAATAACTTATTATCTTATGAATGTGCCAATGTTCTGCAATTTTTGAAGAGAATTTAGAGAATCAACTTATAACTAAAAGTTTTAAGTAAAATATACATATTCATATTCCATCAAAATATATTATGGTAGAACAAATTATTTTTAATGTGGAATTCATATGGATTTAGGTGGAAGAAGTATATGGAGGACAAAATACATTTTCTATGGTGGAGTTTTTACATATAGAGGCGGAAGAACAATATTAAGCCTTTCCTTTTTCACTTTTTTAAATAACTTTTCAATGTTTTAATCAGGAGCTTCCTTTTCGTATTTTATTTTCCTAACTCGGAAAATTAGTTACTTATTTTTAAAGCATATTAATTATTTTTGGCTGGCGTTTTCATTTTATTTGAATGGCATAAAAAATTTTGAATGAGATTTTAATATTTTTGAATTAAATCATATGGATGATACTCTAAATAAATTTGAATGGCCTATTTAATGAGCGTCATTAAAATTGTCCAATATTTGCATCTAATTTTATTTTCATTGCTCATTATTGCAAGGGCACTATATGTAATACCATTTTTTAATGTGGTTTTTGCCTCCTTACAACTAAATATGTATTAATATAAATATTTTCTGTAAGCATTTTCTTATGTATACAACCAAATAATTAGGAAATAAAAATTTTAATTTCAATTTTTTTACATAAAAAATTATACTATACATAATATAATAATTTTAAATATAATTCATTTGATATTACAGTTTTTAAAGCCAATTTGGTTAATAAATTATTTATAATGAAGTTCAAAATTAGGAAAATTAAGACGAAGATTTTGTCAAACACGCGAATTCATTCTTTCCTAGATTCGCCACATTCTACTAAATTTAATCATGCTAGGCCATATCATGCATACATCTAATAATGCAAAATGTCATGAAGTTGAAAAGTTTGGAGGAAATGTGATAAAATGAGTTCAATATGATTTACACGTAAATATTAGCATGTATATGGAATATACTAATATAAGTTTCTTGGAAGTCGAGACGGAAATTAGAGGAAGAAATATTACGAACAACGATAATAATTGTAATTGGTAACCCACAGGGAACATCCTCAAGCCACTTTTTGAAAAAAAAACATTAATTTCCCTTCAAATTAATCTTTTTTCGTCCCAGTCATCTTCCCCTTGTAATCTCATCGTCTGATTCTTCAAAATCCTCCACAAAATCTTGAATCCTTCAAAATCTCAACTTGTCAACTTCATGATTTCATGACCATCTTTACATTTCATAAACATTCATTTAATACATGTATTACTAATACTAATGTAAGGTGTAGATTTTATTAATGCAAAGTTAATAATACATTTAGTCAATAGTCAATGATAGTTAATATTAAAGGTAAATCAATGAAGCGAAAAGAAAATTTAATTTCAATTCGATTATAAAAACTTTCAAATGTTCGATTCCTTTATCATTTCTTATGATAAGCTCCTATGCATGTACACATACATAAGTAGATTGGATGTGAAGGTATTCATATCTTGATAAATACAAAACATTGGTTTAATCATTTGGATTCAATTTCCTCTTCTCTCTAGTTCACTCAACATGGGGATGAGGAGGCAGAAAAGATTCTCCCGTTTATTCATCTACAAAATGCACAAGAGAGGGAATTAAGGTCAATTTTATATATAGGAAAAATCCACGTATGAAAGATGATGATGATGAAGATGATATTGGGATATTAGATGTAAAAATGTGAATCAAGATCTCATCATTCTCAAATCTCTTGCATTGAGCTCAAGTGAAGCGAATTATTTATTTATTCTACCATTTTCACTTCATATGAAGAAGGATTAAACCAATTTGAACTTCACAACGTTCAACATTCAATGCTCAAATATAATATTCGTTTAAACATATCATACAAATGTATTATATATTTATATTTACCTAGTATTGGAATTATATTATATAGATTAATTCATAGCTATTTCTATATTTGTTACATGCAATATATAGCTATATGCTATGCTAGGCCTTTTAATTAGATTTTTTCAAGCACTCTTTACATTATAAAGGGCGAAGTTAAACGATTAAGCGTTCAAGCAGCAGACGTGTCAGCGTGGCACTTATACACCTTTACATAAATGTATATGAAACCCCGTGTGTAAAAGATAGGAGTAAAAAATATTTTTAATAATCTCGGTCTAATGCGTGGATGAATTAACGTGCCCATTGTGAAGAGTGCGAGTTTAAACGATGAGCGTTCTCAATGGGAAGATGAATGAAGACATTCATGTTCATGCTAAGGTATAATAACTTATATGTAGCTAAGGATAATCCAATCTTACATATTACTTTAGATTGAATACACATAGTCAGGTGAAGAATGTTATAGCCAGCCAACTCAGCAAATGTTCAGCTCAGGTTGTATTTAAAAGCACGGAGAGTTTTTGGATTTGGCCAATGGCCATTTGTACGAAATGAGAGGTGGCCCACTAAAAGAATGCAGCGGGTCGAGAAGAAACGCGCTGTCTTAGCAGACTTAGCATTCACTTTGTATTAGAAATAGGAGTTTTAATAATAATATATGAAACCACTGTGTGTATTTAATATACCTTTGTATCCAAAGTGGTCCAAATCACTCACCCAACTCAAACGCCAGAGATCCTCAACGCCAAATGCCACAATTGAATTTATACTTTTATTTATGAGATGCTTTTATCCTTTGAGCTCAGCTTTTGGCAAATAAGGAAAAGTTCCCAAATAATTATATGACCATTTCATCATTATTTTCATTATACCTGACTGAAGATTTGCCAAGTTTATTAATGCGGCCATAAAACTGAGATTTATTGTTTCAAAAAATTCTTTTAAGGATTTTAATGAATAATGAAAATGATTAAAATTAATAAGTAATAAGAAATGAATAATAAAAAAATGAATAATAAAAAATAAGTAATAAACTACATGGTGAAAAATGAAAAGTATGAATAATGAAAAAGTAAATATTAAGAAAAATGAAAATACTTAAAAAATTGAATTATAAAAAGCATAATTTTTCTTGATTAATTAAAAATTTCTCTTTTCTCCTTCATTTTTACCATGATTGGAAATTTTGTGAATCAAAAAACTGATTTATGGGGGGAAATGAAATCCACACAAGACAATGTCAGTTCCAATGATCCAATAACTCATTCTGAATAATCCCAACGTCATAAATAAATGTCATATTTTTCCATGTCATTTGACATTTAAAGTATACATGTAAATTTAATTCTGTCTAGTTGTATTTGAATATGAATTTTGTTTATATTGATGTTGAACCTCAGAAGGTTTTCAACGGTTTAATAATGGTTAGGCTTAAGCCTCATCATTAAGCCTCATACTAAAAGAACAAAATGCCATTGAATGACATGAGTCTCTCACATTTGGCATTTGACAGTTGAAGTTTTTAAAATACATTTTAAATATATTTAATTGCGATTTCATCGGCTGATTAATGAACAGATGTCAAGATACCTTTCCAGGAATTATTAATTATACGCAATCTACAAAAGTATTATAATAGCTTATATCAATTCTCAAGATGTCTTTCAAGATTATTATAATAAAAATCTTATCTCTACATTTAACAATTTAACTCCTGTCTTGTGCATATCTTTCTCTTAGTATACACATGAATATTGTGAATACACTTGACATTCATCGTAGTTTTAAATTGCATATTCTAAATTCATCTTCTTAAATGGCAATATATGCAATTTTTGTGTCCATCTCATTTTATTAATTTAAGATTGCGGGAATTAAAGATAGAATGTTGGGCTGAGAATGCAAACGGAATCCATGTGTGGTAGATTGAATCATCATCCTCCTCACACCCAGTGAATCTATCTTTGCCTGTTTAATGAACTTCTCTTGGTCATTAGGTTGATCATCTGACATTCTTTTCGTGATTGGTGGCTATTCATCCTCATCGCTCCCGGCTCATTCTAAAAGTCTTCCTACTTGTATACATCTATATGAAATTCATATATAAAATCCCTGAGTCCGCCACAACCCTACATAAAAATCTAAAAGAATCCTTTAAGTATATTCTAGCAAGACTCCTATATGCGAATCCTATGCGAATTCTATTCCTATATGTGAATCGCGAATCCTATATGGGAAACCTCTACATGTCTCCTTTAAGGCCGAGGGTGTAAATGTGGGGAATTGTGTCGGGTAGCGGAGTTCTCCTGCCATGCGACAAACAACCAAACCCCTTAAGCTACCAAAACTTACAAACTTCCCTATATACTTCATGTACACTTTACACCTTACTCATCATACACATACGCCTCATTTCTCCAAATCTTAAATCCCACATTGAAAAGGAGCAACTGAAAGTGAAGTTCAGGAATTCTCATTCTTATCTTTCAAAACCTCCGTTTCTCGCTCCGACATAATACAGAGTCTCGAACTTAAAGTTATACTTACCTTTTATTCCTATTATACTTTGCTTACCTTTTATTGCTATTGCTATTATATTATATGATTTTACATGAGGTTCTTTAGATTTTTTGATTATTGCAGGTGGATCCAATTGGAATAATATGAAATGTGATCTATGGCTTCCTCATCTACGACGTTGGGCTTCATATTATTTATTACACTTTTCTTCCATTGCATTGCAAAATTATTTAGTTCATGAAATCAATCTAATTCATTCCACATGAAGGTTAGTTGGCAATAATACTTTTGGAAAAACTGTTATTTTATATATATATAGATGTATCATATTGTGTATTACCTCGGGTATAATATATAATATGCCGTTTAGGTAATAATGTATTAAATTGGACTTAAATTCTTAAAATGAAGGTTTTTTTTAGTAAACTTAATAATTCATTATGCCATGTGCGTTACACTAAAATAGTTATTACTTAAACTTGGTTAAACTTAATTAACTTTTTTTACTTCCTCGTTATGTCTGGGATTTTTTATGATTTATTTATCTCTAATTGCGAATGAACTGATATTGGAAAATTGGAACTTTTGACTTTGTGGTTGTAGGAAATAATTTCATTATTGCACAAAAATTGATAAAAAAAATCGAGCTGATTGTTGCGGTGGCTAATGATATAAAAGATTCATTTTATAATCCTTTTGTTTTGAGCGTATTTGGCATTTAAAGCCCAAAATTTGGTTTCAATTGAGAGAGTAATGAGAATAAAATGAACTTCCTCTTCCCCGTTCATCCTGCTCTGACTCCCATTTCCCGCATATTCATGTTCAACCAGAATAACCATAATAACGAATATGGCAAGAATGAATTAAGGTTCATACAATGCGCAGTGTGTAGAAAAACTTCAGTAGAGTTATAACAAAATGGTAAAAATCATAATGTTAAGGATCATAATGTAAAGAATCATAATGTTAATTGTTAAGAATTTTAAGAGTGTAAATGGGAAAAGTGAATGTGGAAGTCGAATATGTAAAAGTTAAATGTTCACTTATTTTTAATAGGATAGGTGAGGTTAATTGGCCGGTAGACCATTTGACGTTTTACTGGTTTCACAATGGCACTTGTTGACTGCCGAACACCAAATGTACACAACCACACGTCGACTCACAACCTCTCACATGTAAACAAAAGTCAGACAATTCCAAGAAAATTCCACATTAAATGAAAGAGAAACAGATAAAAAAGACTTTTGTTTAATTCTTATGTGTGATTCTACTCTTCTTGTTCTTATTATGATTTGGCTTTAGTCATTTAGCCCATATAAATAATGTAGGTATAATGCAAAACAAATGTATTTAATATACCGAACATGTATTAACTGGAGCATGTGTATTTAAATGCCAAATATGCATTTTGTATTCACATATTGAGTAATTAAACATTTGAACACATTACTCAACTTTTTAATGGGAAACGACTTTTACTAATTTAACAATTAAACTTTGGCTTTTATAAAAAGGGAACATTTATATAAATTTTCTCTACCTGCCTACCTAAATAATTCTCTTATATTATTATTAAAGAAAAGAAATTCCTGAACATGAAAAACGGCGGCCAAGTTTGAGCTTTAATTGTTCCTCGAGGGTTTGAAACTTTTTCTCCTTTGAAATTCTTCTGATTTCCTCCCGGCGGAGAAACAACGTAATTTGTAATGACGCGGGGTTGAGTTGAATTTTATTATTTCTTATTCCAAGCCCACGATGAACTTCATTGGACTCAATGAACTTTAGAGGAACAATATTCCAATTACTGTGTTAAACTGTGGTGGGTCTTTGAGCTTTTAAACTCGCACCGTGAACGCACGAAGTCAATTAAGGATTTCTTGAACTTCGTTTCTGTCACCATGGACACGAACGCCGTGGCGAAGGACGGCGAGAGGAAAGAAAAAGAAAGTCAAATTCAATGAACTTTAACAATAAAATGAACAATAAGAACGCGATGAATGACGTGAATTTTAAATTCCGAACTTAAAATTCACGTCATTTAAATTAATACGTAAATACACTCAAAGTTGAGTCAACCTGTTTAAAGTTAACTGTTTAATGTAGCTATTTAATGTAGCTATTTGATGTAAAATTAACTTTATTTAACTTTGTTGTCATGCTTGAGCGTCTTTAAAGTTAAACAATGAGAACTCTCTGTCAAACGTCCGCGTCATTAGACCTGAATGAAGTGAGAAATTGGATTCACTCAATATGTCATTTTGTGAAAGTCAAATTCAATTGTCTCTTCTTTTTCCACATTTACGCGTAACTTTCAAGTTATATGAACAATTTCATTATTGTTCTTATTTCCTTATAAAATTTTCGTTATAGAATTTCTATAAAATACAAAATAATACATTATTCTACACATGAAAATTAATATTAAAAGTTTATACAATACAAGATGAACTTAATATGAATATATGGTAAAAAGAACAAGAAGAATTAAATCATATAAAATAAGTAGTTTTACTATACGTTATATATAGATTTTATATAGTTAAAATAAGTAACTTTTTGAGCATTGGTTTTCTATTTTTTCTATGTGAATTGATGAGTTGAAGGGCTTTTGGTTCCGGTTAGAGTTTTGAGGTAAGGAGTTCCTGGGAGGTCAAGTGGAGATTTCAAGACCCAATTGACATTTTAACTCAATTCTTTATAATCCTTTAACTTAACAATGCATTGGGGCATTTTTACATGAATTTGAATACATTTACTTAAATTCGCATTAACTTCACTTTTGGACTTTAGTCCATTTACCGCCTTTATTCTTAATAATACTTAACTATACAGTATATACTTAACTAATATATAAATAATTATAATGGTAAAAACTAAATTTATTGTATATTTTACTTGTTCACCCGTTCTTGAATTTAAATGTGAACATTCCATTACCATTAAAGCGAATGTATGAATGAGTTAAAAAGGAGTTTTCATGAGATTCATGACTCATGCAATGTTTTCCAAAGTTTAAAAGACTTAACTTGCGAATGAATTATAGTGGAGGAAATTACAGTGTTTAGTAAACTCCACTTAAAATTTGTAAAGTATCATTATTATTACTAGTTAAAATTATACGTATGTGTATTTGTAAGTAATAGGAAAAGACAAGGAAACATTCGCTTCAGATCTCCATTTTACACACTCACGCATTTGTATATAGGAAATCCTATCATTGCCCACACATTTCCTAAATTATTTATTTCCACTTCCTATAAACGATATGAAATTTATTTGAGGTTAATAAGAGAATATATGAAGTTGTTTTAATTCTTATTACTGTACAAGGAATAAGTATAACAATGTAATATTGTAAGGATGTTTTTGATATAAAACATTGAGATTTAAATTTAAGATATTTTGTATTATAAAGAGGTAAAAGTGTTGTTTGGTTGTTGGTTTATGAGCAAAGTAGGTTGTGTGTGTCTTTTGTTTCCACCGGATCGTCTGAGTAATTAATAAGGGCTAATTGGAGGCCGAGACGGTAGAATCCTTTTGAGGGCGTCGACGACTCGCCAAATCACACAAGAATGTTTTTGGGAAAGTTTGAACTTTTTCCGCAATTCCCCTCCATCCACTCACATCCCAAGTCATTTTAATTCCGCTTTTAACAAGGCAATAAATCAATGAGACTCCGCAGGACTTGCATGCATAAATAAATAATTGAACAATTCTCAAAATATTCTATTATTTTTAATTTCTTTTAGTATTTAACCAACTTTTTAATCCTTTAGTTATTAGCATTATACAGTAACATAAATTAAGAATGTTTAATTCCTTGAACTTCAAATTTTAGATTTCTATTAAATAAAATTCCGTTTATTTTAATTTTAATTTTTTTAATTAAATATATTTTAAAATGAATTTAGTAGATTCAAGTATGGCAGTTTGTGTTGTATGCTATCATATTCAGCTAATGGCAATTCAAAAAGGTTTAATAAATTGAAAAATTACAGTTTTTAAACACAAATGAATATTTTAGTAAAAAATGAATAAAAATGAATTATACAGTTTTGTCGAGAGAGGTTTTAAAGGGAAGGACTTCCTTATTAAAATGATCTTCACCAAAATTTCTTTATTCATCTTTGGGATTTACTGTTAGAAATAATAAGCCACACGGCGCAGTAATTATTATCATTTATCATCCCTATATTTATTCATCCCTTATGCCTTATGAATACTCATATATTTATATGATACACCAAACAATAAATACAGCTGAATACAATGCGTATTTATATATTTATGTAGGTAGTTATAATAATGAGTATGATATATAGTCACGAGTGTCCATTCTCAAATTCGTCATTGGATGCGGAAGAGGTCAAGTTGAACAATGAGTGTGAGGTCACCTACAATGCAATTTCACAAAGTCTCACACAAGCCCCATCATATTCAAAAAAATCCATACAAACTACACAAACCCTTATTAACAAAAAAAAGTGCATTGTTGTTCATTATTGCATTATTTCTTAAAATTTAAAATACCAACCATCGTATAAAAATCATATAGGAATATAGAACAACCTTCATATAGAAATGGTATAGAAATGTAATATCAAAATAAGTAATTCTATATTCTGTATGAAGTATGATTGTTATGTTAGGTTATACCTCTATGCATAGAAATGCAAAAAATATGTATGATGATCCTTTTAATAGATGAATGTACCTGCGTTTGACTTTGGTTTGATGTCATAATGAGATTTGTGTATTTAGTTTGAATGGCGGTTTCCCGCGTGAGCAGTTGCTCATCCTTAATTGATTGTTCAAGTCAACAGGGATTTGATCCGCTTCCTTTGGTTTCAAGGGCGAAACCTCAAAGTGAGACATGGGAAGAACCAGACAAGTTCATCGAGGGATGGACAATCAAATACCCAAGAGAACTTCAATAACCTACCTGTCTAACATCCCTGAAAACTCCCATACTCATCATTACGTACAAATACAAAATCCATCTTGGTTAGACTTATTGTTCATCATCTTTCTTATACTTATTCTTACTTATGTTCTTATGGCTAATTCAATACTTTATGTCTAATATAGGACTTACCTCCATGTTCAATCACCGATAAAAACTTTTACTAAATTAACGCAATTAAATATGCTTTTATTTTTATGCAAAAAACAATTTCTTCATAGTGTGATTTAATGATGATGCGAATTCCTCTGTTTTACATTGATGGTATTGTATGAAATTGTTCATATTTTCATTTTTGTGGTCACTGAACAAATAGAAAAATGTCTTTATTTGGAGCAAACCATAGTTAAATTTGAGTTAAATTAAGTTAAATGCTAAAATGAGTAAAATGTAAAGTTTACATGTTAAAATGGATGTAAAATGCCAAGTTCATTGTTGTAGAGTTTACATGTTAAACTCCACAAGAAAATCGCCAAGTTTCATGTGTGTGTATTTAAGGTATGTTTAATATAAAGAATATTTCTTTGACCAAGCATGTAAAAATGGTATAAATGGATTTAGGGTTGTAAAAGAAGAGAAATCGAATTTCTCTGTTTGATGTAAAAGTTAAACCAGAGTTTGTTCCGTAATTAATGGGAACGAGTGAACTGGCCGTGGCATTTGTGAGATATATCCGCAGCAGAAAAGCATCAAATAGCCTAAAATCCTCTCAATTACTTCGTCCAAATCCTGAAGTTTAAAATCCCCTCAACCCTGAGATCTTCTCTATCTGGTCTCTCTATCTGCCCCAATCGCTTCTCCATTAAATTAGCCCCTTCGAATGCTTCAACTTTCCCAACGTCATCATCATGGAAGATCATAGGAAACCAAGCATCATCATCAAATCATCATCGGATTCGAGAACTTACTTCACTTAATAGCTCTATTTCTCCAATATACCTAAACATATCTCTCATACATGAAAAATTTGAACTTCATTATATTACACACTAGACCACTGTATGCATATAATTCTATAAGTATAGTGTATAATAAATATATATAGTAATTTGTAAAGCACATATACTTATTGCTATAAAATTTTATATAGAGAGGGCTGGTTGGTAATTATATATTTATTTGATATCATGAAATGATGTGATATGATAGGAATTAAAGAGGGATAATGGCGCGCGGCTTCTTCATCTTTCTCATTTCGTGGGAGTAAATTGCGATGGGATCGTGATGGAAAATTGTTCAAACATGTCCAAAAACGTGTGTGCATATAAGACAAATCGTATCTCTATTTGTCTATATATTTCTCTATATTCTGTATCTGTATATAGCATATTTTAAAGGAATTGGCAGCAACCAGGGAATTTAATGAAAGTCGAATTTTTTTTACAATTACCAACACTTGACTAACATACGGAGAAAAGCCAAAAGCGTGATGAGAGTTGGTTGAGCAAAAATACACATTTTTGCCATTTGTGAAGTTGTGATATAGTGACCGGTATAGGGCAAAATTCAACATAAGATTTTTGCTGACATTAGCTTTACTTTACACTATACTCGAGCTCTTGCTTTAGTTCCTCCTTGTGTTTCTCTATATGTCTGGAATATATTATAAAAGTTAATAGAGAAGATAAAGGGAATAAGTCAATTAACTTCTGAGCTGATTCGAAATTAAAAAAAGATATGGGGTTTGAGAAAATTCCTACCCTGCTGATTTTAAATGTGTATATAAGGGAGGTTTTTGGTTGTAAATTATATCTCATTCACTTCTTCCCAACATCACGATCCCAATCTCCGTCTCATTTCTCTTCCATTTCTTTATGAATGAAAATGAGGATTCATCTACTCCACAAGAACCCATTTAAACCAAAGGACCTCAAATTCTCTATTTTATTTATCTCGAGCCATTTCTCATCGCTCATATTGCTCATATACAACACTCACAGGTATTTGAACCAACTGTGTGAAGACCCTTAACGCCTTTTAAAAACTTTTAACACTCCAATATAAGTTAAGGATATGCGAAATTTAAACGGTTAAGAGCCATTAACCACAATGTAAGCAAACAAATACTCGAGTGCATCATACTAATAACACATTCAATACAATCTCTTATACATTCTGTTATACATTCAATACAATCTCTTATATATTATGTTATACACTGTATTATACACGTTGTGATATTGCACTTGAGTTAAAAGCCTTCTTATTAGCATTACATTAATTAAACAAAATGCAGAAACATTCACAACACATTCAACATTGCTTTCATTCCATATGCATATAAATTCATAGAACGTTATAATTATTTTAATGCCCTTATTAAATTCCTATTTATTAAAATGACATTGAACTTGATTTTGCGTGTGTAGTATTTATAAACTCACTTGCTAATCCTGATCTATTTTCTATGTGGCGCAGTGAAGGATTTTAAATGAATGAAAGATACCATTTACCATGCTGAAACGTTAACGTTATAGTAAAAAGGTTCAATGGCAAAAGAATTCAAAAATGCTTTCCATTCATTAGATGTATTTGATAAGCCTTGTTTTATACATACATGTTAAATATAAGTAGGAAGATACAAAAAATCATACAAGATTCTCACATGAATGTAGAAAGAGAAAGATAAGTTGTCAAGTCCGAGCATGTGTACTGGAACCGGTTGGAAGAAGAAGAAAGAAATACAGACGAGAATCCAACATCAAATCCTCGTTAGTATAGTGGTAAGTATCCCCGCCTGTCACGCGGGAGACCTGGGTTCGATTCCCAGACGGGGAGATTTTTTGCCACTTTTTTTTTACTCATTTATTACATTTGTATTTTTCTAATTTCAATTTTATTAACCAATCTCATATCTAATTAACTTATTTTAACTAACTATTATTAACTTTAAGTGACATTTTCAACTTTTTACTTGATTTTCTCTTAATACTTTTATCCTTATTACAAATATCCTTTTTAATTCTATTTAGTTAACATGCGCATTTAATAAAATACTTACGAGTTCATCCATTGAATAGAATAGATTAAGATTTTAATATTATTTTAATTTCCTTAAATGGCACTAATTGTTCCATGTCTTATATGTAATAAACATATTTTATATAAAATTTTTTATCAAAATCGCATCATTAAAAAACTTTAATTCACGAACAAAAAAGGAAATTGGGCATCATTAAACTGTGTCCAAATAAGGGATGTGATTAAAAGTAGGAAAATAATAGGTTAAAGGGAAATGATTAATTTATTAAGCATACAGTTCCCATATAGTATCACACACAGGAACGTTTTTGGCATTAAACCTGGGTTGTCTTCACACATCTTGTAATTTGCATTAAGTGTCCTATTCACGGCTCTTCGCCGTGAAGATCTTCTATATGAATCTATATGAAATCTTGCATATCTCCAATATAAGATCTTGTATATGATCTCCATGTGGAGAAGTGTAAGTATAAATGAGCGTATTGTAAAGTTCTTGGTCCTTCACTCATTTGCATGTCGGTCTTTTGGTGATTTGCACGGCTGAAAAAAGGAAAGGTGGAATGTGCATTGTTTTCTCCCGTCCACCTGGGCAGGAGAGGGAAGTGGGTGCTCTTGGCGCTTTGCTGCATCTCCTTCTGGTCCACTTACAGGAGCCGAAATTTGGATCAAGCACTCCTTTCCCTCATACGCGGATCCGGCTCAGTTGCCTTCACACATCCAACCCACATGGACACCCACGAACGACGCTCTTACAACTCTTGAAATTAGCAAAATGGACTTCCATTTAACCTAAACATTTAAAAATCAGAATTGAATCCTCTGATTGACCAACGTTTGTCCAGAGTTTTTCTTCTTGTGCCATTATAAAATCTTCCTTGTATTTCCTATCGTTTTTACATTGCAATTTTTCTAAATTTTCTATGAATCTATCAAATTTTGTAACAATAAAAATTTCTCGATTGGTTTTCATTTTTAAATATTATTTTATTAATTAGAGAACTTTTTAAACTAGTTCGCAAGAATTGATAAATTGAATATTGAACAAAATAAAGTACTTGATTGGAATTGTAATTTATAGTAAAAATTACTTTAAATATTTGTATAAAATTGAACAAGTATAAAGAATTATTGAAGTGTACTTAAGGAATTAAAAGCTCAAAACGGTGAACGTGTGTTATAAAGAATTACTCCTCTAATGGTCTAATAGTCACAAAAAAGTCTGCGGTTTAACTGTGAAAATCAAACTTTTGTTTTATTCTTTGCCTTCGTAAGCTCACTCAAACTACTTTTTCAAAAATGAAGCAAATTTTGGTAAGAACATTTATATTCAAACTAAATGACTTAAAAGTCCAGAAAACAGCCATCATCAAATTACCATAATTAAGCTATAAATTAAATATTTTTATTTGAATATAAGATTTATATTTAATAAATTTTATCGGCAAAAATCTATTTTGACTTTAAAAGAAAGTTTTCTAAAATAATCGATATTTCGTTTAACAATTACTAATACAAATAAAACAATTACGAATTTTCATTAAATAAACATAGTTTAATATTGACATTCATGCAATTTGAAAAATGTAAGGACTAAATAATGTCTATTTAATTAAACGGATTTTTCCCTTTGAAGTAATTGAGTTTCAAATCCCAATAACAAATAATTTAATGAATAAATTAAAGTAAAATGGGCGCAAAGCCTTATGAATTCAAAGGGAAATGATGAAAAGTGCTATATAGGAGAGCTTTCCCTTGTAAATCCCCTTAAGTTCCGTGGCATTAAGCATTTATGAATCCTTTAATTGAGAGATCTGGCGAACATTAAATCATTCTATGGATCAAATTGCCTCGTAATATGTTTAATCTTATTCTTTTATGTCAATACAATGTACATAATTTATATACAACACTGTAGATGTGAATATACAGAAGACATACAAAAGACATAAAGAAGGATTCGGATAATGCTCTAAAAGGATTATCTTTATTTTACAATTTACTTAAAATTCCTCATTTTAAAGAGAAAATTCTAAGATTGGAAAGAATGACGAAGAACATGCACATTTGCACCCTTACATACATTTCTTTATGAGAAATGCTTAAGATCATGAATGTGCAAATGTACATACATAAGATGATCATGAAATCATGAGATTCCTTTTTATTTAATGGATGTTTCAAGTTTCACTTTTACGAATATAAAAATCCCTTTTAAACTTTTCTCTAAAAATGTTAAAATTCTTCATCCCAAACACAATCTCTTAAGCTCAAATTTATAATTAAAATTTATAATTCATACTTACAATTAGGTATTCTTGCATTTTCATACAATTAAATTTATTACAATATTGCGATATTTTAATTTGCTTTGCTTTATTAGGAGTTTAAATCTTCCATGAACAAACTTTGTTTCTTTTACAATATTTTACAACACAAATTTTTTAAGAATTACATTTTTGTAATACTCAAATGTTTAAGTATAAGATTCTTATATAAATGCATACAAAAATATTGATAATATCCTTAATAAATTCATGTTTTGAAAAATTAAATTGCTCCAAATAAATAACGCGGAGTAGTTAAAGAGTGAGAAAGAAGCATATGGTCAAATGAAAACTTTGCTAATAAAAAAGACCACAAAACATCAAGTTCAAATATGCACATTTCGTTTTTATTCCTCTTTTATTCGCTCACGACTTTCTTTTTTCATCAAAATTGTTTTTCTTTTGTTAAAAGCATGAATAATAGCTAAAAACTCAAAAACCCCAAAAGACTCGCAAATGTCAATTGTTCAAATATCCTTAAATTTATTATATCTTATTGTCAAAAAAGTCAAAATCTGTCAAAATAAGCTTATAGCTATAAAGTTCATTAAAGCAAAAAGCAGAATGTAACTTTAAAAAGTTGTCAAAATTCCTTAAATGTTCCAAGTTTTGTTTACAAGATATATAAATTAAGTTGTTTATACAAGTTAAACTATTTTGCTTGTAAATTATAGCTATAAGTTAAACCGAACATTAAATTACTATTAACTTTAAAGTAATTAAATGTTGTTTGTTCTTTAAAGTAACTTGTTTGTTCAACCGCATATTTAAAAATTTCCTCTTAATTTCCAGGTGTTACTGATGGCAGTTTCCTTGAGTCAAAGTTCATTCTGGCAGTCTAATTCCCGCCTCGGCCGCCGTCCCCCGCGAGGATACAATCCGAAATCTTCATACGAACCAGCCGCGTCTCACCATCGCCCCATCATTTACCCGCTCTTCTCCCGTCTCAAATCCCCCTTCATGATAAAATCGTCATCGTCCCAAAACCAAAGGAAGATTCCCCACCACCAAATGCAAACTCACCATCAAACCCACCACCATCACCATCACCCACAGCAACATCAACTGGCGGCATTGCCCCAGAAACATTCCCATCATCAACTCCGCCCAGCCCCGTCAATCCTCCACGCGTCTTTCGTCCCGCCAGGGAACAAATTGAATAATGTGCGAAATACCCCGTACCGCTTTGCCGGCCACCATGGCACTTTCGTCCAAGACGAGCTCAACAACGTTGTCATGACGAATCCGCCGAATTCCTACGAATCTTCTCAATCCGCCCCGTCGCCCGACTATTCTTCCCCGACGTACAAAGGGTGGAAGCCAATCAAAAGGCCCAATTTCTACAACGACAATTCCCCGGCAAGTTCAAATTGGAATTCCCCGGCTTCCTCCACAACGGCATTTTCAAAATCCCCACCGATCCCGCAAGAAAAGGGAAAATCTGTTGAGTTTCCCTTTAGCTCGCAGTCAACCGAGGGGAATTTGAAGTTTAGCAACAACGACAATAACATTGAATACATTCCAAGTCAGCAAAATTACTTTTACGTTCCGCCAGTCCCAGCCGAGTCAGAGGAAGTTCAAACTATCGTCAAAAGACCGCGCCGGCCTTTTCCTAAATTCCGCCCGAGCAATTTGACCCTCACGACCCAAGGGCCTGCCAAGTTGACAACCGGGAGCGAAATTTCAATTTCGAGCTCAAGTTCTACCGGCTCCGAAGAACCCGCTCCAAAATTCAAAATCAGTCGCCCAAAACTCCGCAACCCTTCCGCAGGATCTAATTTAAATAGCAACAATGAGCCTGAGAGACCTCACGGCGTTGAAAGGGATATTGGGCAAATTCAAATCACCGCGCCACAGGATTCCTCTTCCCAACAAGTCCAACAGCAGCAACAACCCCAAATGAGCGTCAAAGAACGTCTCCAACAAAAGCGGAAAAAAGTCCGACAAAACCAACAAAAAGAGAAAACCGAAGAAACCGAATCTTTGGGAGTCGGCGTGACGAAGCCACATTCCCTGGGCGACACTTACAATTCTCCTCACCCGGCTCATAATCCCGGCCCGCCGTATCCTCCTTCATATTTAGAATATGAAAATACAACAAAGGCCGTCCAGACTTTCCAAGGGCCGCGCGGAAGTTTTGAAGATTATTCCCAAGCTTATCGGGGCCAAGGAGGGAAATTTGAAAATCAAGATTTTAACAACAATAATGCTCACAAACACGTTCATCATCCCCAGCAACATCAGCAGCATCAACAGCAGCAAAATCACCGTCGTCCACAACAACAACAAAATCCTCAACATGAACACCAAGGCGGCTCAAGAGTCGTTTTCCCTCCGCACAAACCCGAGGGGCATTTGAACAAACATGTGAACCACGACATCACAAATTCCATTTCTCCAATTCCAGACGGATTTCCCTCGCAAGAGGAATTTTATTTCCCGCCGGGTTTTGGCCCAAAGGATTTTTCCAACCTTCAGAGCGAAACTCCAATGAGTTTCATGACAATGCCGCACGACAGCAAACCCCAATTTGTCCATCATGGGCCTTACTACGGAAATCATCAGCCGTTCAACCACAATAACAATAATAATAATTACAATAATAATAATTACAACAATAATAATTACAA
This sequence comes from Neelides sp. FZ-2019, assembly GCA_009869795.1. Taxonomy (NCBI): domain Eukaryota; kingdom Metazoa; phylum Arthropoda; class Collembola; order Neelipleona; family Neelidae; genus Neelides; species Neelides sp. FZ-2019. Next base: position 5,235 of record VJMY01000605.1, on the reverse strand, counting down.
TAATAATAACAATCATCGTCCATATTCGCCCAATAATGGAAAAGAATCTCATCAAAGACCTCATGTGAGTTTCCATGGGAACCATAATCCGCCTCATCGCCCGCCAGTCAAACAGCAAAGATACCCAAATTCAAATAACCAAATCCCGCCAGAAATTATCAACTATGGCGGGCCATTGGAAGAAACGACGCTCCGGGCACCTTATAGCCACCGCGACGTTGGGCAGCATTTAGAGCAAAAATATCCAATTCACGTCATTTCCACTTCACCCCAGCAGAACAACCAAGTTCAAATCCCGCGCCCTGACAAGAGAGATCCAATCGTCATAATGAACATCGGGCCGAATGTTCGTGGGTCGCCGCCATATGTTTCCACGGTGGGATTCCAACACACGACGCCTTCAATTGGCCTTCATTCTTCCCCGCCGTTGCCGCCAATGAACATCCACCACCATCACCATGGAAATCACAATAGCCCACATGGTCACCATCATAGTCATCCGTCGCCACAACAACACTTTTACCCAAGTATTTCCCAGGAAGTATATAATCTCCCGCATCGTCCGCCCGTGCGAGCGCAGTATATACCAGTTACAACTTCGGCAAGACCTTTTGTTTCCAAACCGCAAACCACAACAATTCGTAATGTCCAATCATCATCGTCGGCTTCGTCAACTTCGTCTTTCCCGCCAAGACAACATCATCATCACCAAGATGTTACGGAAGGCCCGCAGTATTCGCGCCCAATTCAACAAAATTTGAATTCGCTTCATTACCCGCCACAAAACGAAGGAGCTTTGTATTTCGTTTCCTCGAATTCTGGTGAATTTGAAAAAATCCCGCTGGAATTCATGGACCAAATTCGTCCAATTTTAGAAGAATCCGGAACAGATAATCGACATTCTTACCAATCACCTCAAATTCACCCGCCTGAAAATTACTTTGATAATTTCTTCAATACGCCTTTCCCAACGCGCCATCTCTCAACAACGGCAAAAGACGTTTCAACGCCGCTTTTATCCTCAACAACTGAAAATGTCATTGTCGGGATGAAACCGCCGCTTCCGCCAATCGACTACGTTGACGATAAACAGATTAAAGAATATTACAAGAAAGAAGCTCAAATCTACAAAATTCTAAAAGACGAAACACCACGACCAATCGTATTTTCCCAAAAGATTACAAAATTTTCCCGCCCAGTTTCAAATGGCAGCAAAAATCAAATTCAATACGTCACGACTGGCTCAGGCACTGAAACGCCCAAGGTCATTTTCTCAGTTGCTCCACTACAAGAAGTTGAACAGGAATTTTCATCTCAACCAACAGCACCACCTTCAAATTACGGCATTACTGGCTATGCATCAACAGAGCGAACGACAGAGCCATCTACGGCTAAATGGAGTAAAATGAAAATAAATACTGCGACTTCAACTTCCGTGGCCTTTTCCTCTGAAAATGAAGACGACGATGAACTTTCACCCCTACCATCTTTTGAAGAAGCCAAGAAACTTTCCCCAGTCATTGAAAAAGACAATTTTAGCGTTTCAATAGAAAAAGCTAATATAGATGGTGCTGGGGGAAATAACGAGGAGACTGACGCATCAGATTCAAATACGCCCAAATCAGTTTCCTTGATGAGAGAGGAAAATAGTTCTAAAGAAGTTGAGCTGAAGCACAACTTGAGAAGACGACCAGCCTATCGGCGCAGACGCCCTGCGAACCAACGCGAGTCAAATGGCGCGAGTTCCAAATTGTTCAGTTCGAGAGTCAAGACGGAACTCGAGGAGGAGTTGAGCGGCTCAACGAGGAGACCCAATGGGAATGACATTTCGTCCACGGAGAAAACCGAAAGAGTCAAACGACGTCGCGTCGTGACAAGGAGGAGAAAACCCGAAGAGGGAAAATACGGAGAAAGTCAATGGTTCCGCGTTCAAGACACACCGCCAACTCTCACCCCACTCGTACCTTCCGCAGAGGCCAACAATTAATTAATTACAATTTATTTACTGCAATTACTTATGTAATTACACTTTTAATCAATACAAGTAATCACAATACGTTTAATTGTAGTTATATATACTTAATCAATATTGTTAAATAACTTTCCAATATTTAATTATTGTATTAATTACGAATTAACACAATATTGAGTATTTTAATACTACAGTTAATACCATTATTTATTCCCAACTAACAATTTCTTAATGACTTAAATAATTTTTCGAACACTCAACGAGACAAAGAATGGTGAGATTCGACATGACTTAAAAATTGAACTTGTAAAAGAGTTCTTTAGTAATTTTGCCGAGTTGATCATCCATTTCTGTATATAAATTGAATAATTATAAAAAGCGCAAATCATGAGTGCGAGTGTTTGTGTATGTAAATGAAAGGATAAACGAGAATTGAATTGTGTGAGTGGATTTTGAGGAAATGTTCAATTCTACTCTGATTATTTTTATGGAGTTTCTTGCGGATTTCCGCGCTTGGTCAGCAAAGTGAAACCAAAAGCCCAAACTTCATCTACCTTTGCTATTTTCCTTGATCAATCAAACGTTGAACTTTTAATTAAATAAGTTCATATAAATCCTTAATTAAGTTTTGATTTTCATATGATAATTTTGTATCATGTGGTTTTTGAATAGGGATTTAACCTTGATTTTTAATAATAAATTAATGGGAATTCTTTGTTTTACCAAATTAATTATAAAAGTGTAAAATTATTTGTTTTATAAATGAAATGAGTGAAAATATTAAAATGAATGTTTTATAAGTTTTTGTAATGAGATTGTTTAATTAATTTTTGTACTTTTGTAATTAAACAATTTTAAGATTTTAATATTGAAGTGCGAAATACGTGTGAATTTTAACAAACCAATTTTATTTTAATTTTAAAAATACTTTTTGAAATTAACTAAACGCCTTATGCTTACCAAATTGAGGGTGTAAAAACAAATGCACAAATACGTGTGAGTTTTTTTTAAGAATGACAACGTTCAATTTAAGTAATATTTTGTGTCTTTGTGCTTGCAAACTTAAAGGTATTCTAAACAAGAAATATATAGGGGAAATATAAATACGAATATACGAAATCGAGGTGTCACTATTATAATTCACTTTTACAATAAATAAATAATTACAATTACTTAGTGTATTGAAGCAAAATAAGTATTTCAAATGTTATACTGAATACTCGGTTTACCCTTTTCGTTACCCAATTGTAATCTTATATTTTTAATTAATATAAAATCAAATCAAATGAAATAAATTTTTTTAATAAAAACTAAAAGTAATAATCTTATTGAACAATACTCAATATAAATTAATATTTAATTGTACAATGATATTATATGTGAATTGTAACTATGAGCAATTTGAGATGGTTTGATGAATTGCATAATAATAAATAAATAAGAATTTTTGTGATTTTATTAGGCTCAAGCCTATTTATTTACTTAGCCTTAAAAATTCACTTAAAAGTCAACCTTGTTGAAGCAAATTAAACTCTGTTTTATTTCGTAATTAGTGTTGGGTTTGTAAGACGAGAGAATATTATATTCTCTTCTTGATAAACGAGAGTGTAGCTATATTTGAAGAGATATTTATATATTAAGACCAGTAATCGGCCTGTCTTCCGACGGGTTTTATACTAAAATAATTAAATACCGGTGTATATCTATTAGAAGCAAATAAATAAATCGAAAAAGTAAACAAATGGGCTCTTGTTCCGACGGCTGACTTGACAAACTCAACGTTTCTAGGGCTACCATCAAATTAAAATAGCAAATTCGGGGCTAAATGCTACAATAAAGTTACTCAATGCTAACCACTGGTCAATTGTTTTGCGAGAAAGGCGCCTCATTTGTTCGTTATTTCAAGATAATTGGAGTTATTATTAAGTTGGAGTTGGAATTAATTAACGAAACATTTTTTAGCTAAGCCCTAACGTTATTTTTGTTCTGGACAATTAGCGGACCTTTCTGAATCATAAAAAAAGTCCGAACTTGTGTAGGTCGGCGCGTGACAGATAGACGCTGATATTTTATTATAGTAGATAACTTGGAAAAGAATTGCAAGTGGTGATGGTGAGATGAATGAAGGTATCTTTAAAGGTAAAGGACGACGTTATCAGGCTTTTCGAAACATTCGTCTCAATCTTAATCTTCAATTCTTAGACTTTTCTTAAGTTGAAATTTGGGTTCGATTTGCATTCTCCCTTCTGCGTATTCTGATGTAACTTCTGGGAATTAAAAATATATTTATAATGAAATTCAATTTATCACCCTCATAAAATCATTTTATATTAAATTGACTTATTCTGAGCTTTTAGTAGTTTAATATGTAATTATAATATCAGAAAATATAAACTTTAAAAGGTATTTACAATATCGCCTTTTTTAAAATGACGTGCGTCGGGGTCGCGTTTGTTTTTTGTCAAACGTTTTTCATATTGAGAGATTTGTCTGTTTTATTCAATTTAAATTTTATTTCTGGCATCATTTGAGCAACATCTAATTAATAAAAGTGATTTTTAAAATTTTCCAGGTTAAAAATAAGAACATCAACTTCATCTTCATCATATTTGATGAGTCGATTGGAGTTTGTTCATTTGACACTTAGTTGTAAATTTTGAGTCTTGGGTCATAGCCATAGACATGTTTGAAAGGCGAATATCCGGTAGCTCTTGGGACATGGGTTCGAAGTCGGTAAAGAACTGTTTAAATTTCTTGGCCGATACTTGGCATCTTCACAGAGCGTTTTTAGCCTGTCCTAAATATCATTATAGCTTTAATTTCTATTGTGATATATTTTACTTTATTATTAAATAATTAATAAAATATAAGTTTACATTATTAAATTATTTTGTTTAAATATAATAAAAAATGCAATTAGGTTTAAAATTATAATTATTATAATTACTTAGAAGAATTCTTGATTTTCTCAAATTACTTTAAGAAATACTTAAATACTTGTTCAAGCGTCCACTCTCATCAAACTAGAAGGAAATCAAAAAACTTCAAGCCAAATACAAACTTCGGATTAAAATCTGTTGCATATCGGTCCGAAACTACGGAATGAGATGAATGATGTATTTGACTCAAACAATGCAAATATTGGCTGAGTTTTACTTATTCGGTAAAATTGAGGCTCCATGGAGCACCATGGAGCACTAATGTTAATTTTCCTATCCTAGAAAAAAAACTCCATGGAGCGTCACTCCATGGTGCTCCATGCA
>VJMY01000604.1:0-44060 GCA_009869795.1 Neelides sp. FZ-2019 | reverse complement strand
ATGAATATTTGATTCTTAATTATTAAATATGTATAATGGCCTCTAGAAACGTCTACTGCTTTTCATTTGACAGTTGAAGTACTATTATTTGATTTATTTCTTAAGTCTGTATTTTAAAGTAAATAGTGTCTGCTTCGCCTTTTAAATCATTTAAAAGAGAAACAAGAGGAGGATTACACATTTCAACGTGTAACATTTAGGATGTGATTGGAAAGAGTTCAATAAAAATCAAACCCTTTAGAGGAAAAAATAGTTTTGATTGTAATTGGCTCTCTCGATTTACAAAATAGGAAGGCAAACTAAAGGGTGAGTCTATTTGGCGGAGATGATTGGTGAAGAAACACCTACTGGGCCACTGCTGGACTCTGACGTTGTCGATGACGAGGAAGACACGGCACTGCTTGGCGTTGACGGAGAAATGGAGATCCGGAAATTGGGTTCTGAGGCGTATCCGCTTACCGTCGCCGTATTTCGGTTACCAAAATTGAGAAGAGGTCTTCCTCCAGTGAACGGGGCAAGGAGACCATTGAGCAAATTCAATTTGGCATTGATCAACGTTTGTGCAAACTGTGTGATTGAATAAAAAAGAATGGAAATGGTTAAAGCAAAGAATATGTATAAGATATACTAGTATAATAAAAGTAAATGCAAAAATAATAGAAGAATGAGTTGTGTAAATTAATGTTTACGTTTCCAATTCCTCCGAGAAGTTCACCGCCTGAGGGACGCGAGCCATCTGAGTTTCTGCTTCCACCGATGGAACGAAGAAGTGAGGCGAGGCCGCCGCCGGAGCCGCCGGTCAATCCTGACAAACCGTTGGATCCGTCGCCTCCAATGCCTGCAAGTCCTCCGGAATTTCTATTGAAGATTCCGCTGAAAGTGTCTCCGACTGTCCGGGCCAACTGGCTCCCAAAATTCACAGCAGACTAATTAATACCAAAGGAAGAAATTAGGGTCTAAGAAGCGTCTAATTGACTGCCAAGGGTTCTACTAATTGTATACATGATCAAGTACATATACAACACTAATTGGCCAGTGACGAGGTAAATTGCAAGTTACGGCGTGACTAATTTTGGAGAAGTAAGTTTTATTCTTAGGAGTAATTCACGTATAGAACGTTTATGAGTCAAAGCGTGGGAATTACATTTTGTATCTCTTACAAAAATATTCTAAGTGGCACGATTGTTAATTGAGCAGGTTAATCGCGTAATATATTTTAAGTATTAATATTTTGGAAGCTATACATATGTATTTTTGAGTGCATATAACATTCTTGTTAGTAAATATTACAAATACGAGTAAATACTCCAATGAATACTATATGTACATTTCACTATGATATATATTTAAACCTCTATAACTATACTTAATAAATATAAAATTGGATAAAAAACACATAAGTAGGTACTAAATAATAAGATACATTTATACTGAGTATATCTCATATACATACTTTGCTTTCAAATACGTACATTCAAACAAATATTCCTTAATAAGTATAGGTAAAAATATAAAATAATTGCCAACAGGTACTTGAGGAATCTCGACCTTCCATAAAAGATAAATTTTCTCTTTTGGAGCAATCGAGGTGGATTTTGGCATTTTTAGCTTTTTTAATTGGGTGACCGGTGAAGTAAGGCAAAGTTGAGTCAGGGGAAGGATCCAAGCAGAAAGTGCTCTCATATACTCTCAGCTTCACTCCACATCCTCAAGAGTTTTTAATACTCGACGTATTACGTTCAAGTCTTGTTCGCGGTAGGGAGAGCAAGCGCAACGTTGATTTCATTCACACAACACAACAGATGAGAGTTCTTGGACACTCAAAGTTCATCAACTCCCATAGATAATTCTCATGCTTCCTCAACATTTCTTGAGCACTTCAATTTTAATCTACTCATAACATTCTCGTTAGTCAACACCATTCACTAACTGCCTTTTGCAATAATTTATTAAAATTGCACATAATACAATTTTAATCTACCTTATTATTATTATCAAACATCCTATTAGAAGAAAACATATAGTTGTAACTATAAGCGTGAAATTGAAATACTGCTGGTACTTGCTTATGTAGAAAAACCTAACATAAGTTTGTAGTAATATATAATACATAGATCTACTAATATTTCCTTTATATTTCTTCACTTGTGCACGTTCTTTGTTTAAAGGTTAACTACCAAGTAATTAATTAATTTATTAAAAAGGAATTCAGAGATAATGAACTTTCAATATCAAATTAACGGTAAGAAATATCTAATTTAATTAAGCAAGCCTATTTAAAATTGAGATCTGCCCGGCAAAGGCAAAGTATGAAAAAGAATTATCATTATAAGTAAAAGAAATCCATGTCATATAATACAACATATGATACATAAGTATCAACATTCATACGTAAACAAAATCAATTGGATGTAAAACATATAAAGAGAGAATTGAGTTTGGTGGTGAAAGTTAAGACATAAAAGCAAGAAGCAAATTTAACTGAATCAAAAAGGCATCAAATATAACCAATATGAGCTCATGTAGAAAAAATTAGAAACTCGAGCAGAGTTTTTACGAAAAAAAAGGCAAATGAAGGTGATAAAAGGCTGAGCTGGTCTCTTAAAAAGTGTTTGTGCTCCGTGAAGGCTTGTTGTGTGGAAACTTGACATGGCGTACCTTTCGAGTTCCGCTGACCACTGGCTTTCGGCTGCTACTGGAATTTGCATGCGCTTGAGGAAAACTTTGCCGCACATTCGCTGGGTTAAACTCAAGCTGAGGCCGTCAGAGTCACAATTGTCAATTTGTCTTCGTCGTTTCTCGAGTTTGCAATGCATGGAGCTAAATGTTAAGACTCGATATGTTCGTCTTCGTTCTTCATCGTCCCGCTGGGAAAAGCAAGAGTCCCTCAACCAGTCGAATTTAACGTCAAATGGACTCATAAAATAAATTGTAATCCGTCGGGTTGGGAATACATTTCCAATGTATTTGATTTTATTTGTCACTGATTTATTTTAAAATAATCATTATATATATATAAAGAATAATATGGCATTAAAAATGCCTAATGTATATTTAATAGTATTAAAGTCATTTGGTGAGTCGAGCATTTTGTCTTTAGTTCAACTAAAATTTTGACTAGTCTTTCACAATGAAAATTAAATAGTCGAATAAATAATAAGAGTATGGTTATGCTAATTAATGCATAATGTTAATATGAAAAAAAATGCAAATTGGTCTTTTGGCCAAAAGTGTTGAGAGAATGACGTAAAGGGATGAATGAAAGCTGAAAGGTACCTCGGAGACACTTTTGACGCCTCTCGAGGCAGCTCCAACACTAACGTTGAAAGCCCTGGATCCCGCTGAAAAGATTCGTCGTCCGCTCGTCGCCGCCTGATTCGCCACATTTGATCCACTCTCAACCGCCGTCCGTCCAAGAGTCCCAAAAAGCTGCCGGAGCCCCTGAGCCACTTTCAATCTCTCATTCTACTCTTCTCCTCAAATCATTTGTAAAGTGTCAGGAATGTCAAAGAAGCTCCCGAAACCAAGTACAACTCATACATTTTATTAAACATGGATAATTCGCATAGTTATGCATTGTTCAATAGGATTCACATTCATTGTTATTTCGCAAAATTATTTATTTAGATATTTTAAGTAACTATTCGTAAGAGCTAAATTCATTGGCCGTCGAGTTGAGTCAGAAATTAAAGTCTTCAGGCTTTTTGTCCATTTGAAGTGTCAAAATGAGATAAAATCATAAATTGCAATTCGTTTTTCAGGGCAAACTTTTGATTGCATTTCTTACATTATTATGTCAAATATTAATTGTAATTTTCGTAATAATATTTCGTACAATTGTCAATAACACACGTTCACGAGTTCTCCAAACATGAAGGATTGTCGGGAAGCGCAAAGAGGGAAATGAAGGAAGCGAAAATGTAAATGAATATATTTTTTAAAAATATATATATAAAGTAAGTATATTAGAATGATGTTTTTGCGTAGCACACATTGAGTATCACTAAAAGTTAAATATAAGTAAAAAGTTAAAAGGAAAGTTAATATTTTTTAAAAGTTTTCCATTTCTTAACACGTGCTTTGAAAACTCGTATTCGTCACAGACATTCACTTTTTATCTCTTTTGAACTTTATTATTTTTTTTATTAATAATGGATTTCTCCTTATTTAAAAATGCTTTTTAGGAATAAAAGCTTCTCTCAGTAAAAAAAATATTTTTTTTCAATTTGGCCAATGAATGAGGCTGAGATGGCGGTGGCCCATTCAACCTGGCGGATTCCACACATCATGTTTAAAATGAATTCACACACTGAGCGGGGAAAATAACCTAATGACCAGAGGAAGAGTCTTGCAGGGGTTTCAAAATGCCCCCAGACACACAACCGCACACCAACAGTTCAACTCACACATACTCATGCCTTAAGAACTATGAAAGGATATTAATATAATTTCCTAATTTAACAGGAGGCATGGTTTTATCATAATTATTAATATTTTCTACATTTTAGCAAATTAATCCCCTTCGATCCTTTTCCCATGGTGTGAGTCATAAAGCATGAGCTCTTTGGGACATTCTATTGATCCCTACGCAACTCGGCTGAATCGCGGATTTCATTCTCATATTTCAATATATAAAAAAATACCTTTAAAATCTAACACTTTGAGTAAAATGAAAAAAGGACTATTTAAAAATGATTAAAGATCTTAAAGTAAAGGTATATAAAAAAATACTATGATAATATTTGAGGAGTCATTATTGTTGCTGGTTAGTATTTTCCAGGGGGCCCGTAAGCAGGGGCAGGGTGGACGGCGTGGTTCGAATGGACGTTCGCGTGGTTCGCGGCGAGTGTCCCAATGGAGTTGGCCACGGCGGCGCCTACCTGAGTCACAGCTCCGAAGATCCTGGCCTTGGCTGCTAACACGTCTCCGGCCGTCCTTGTCACAGAAGCGAGGACTGGAGGAGCAGACTGGACCACGGCTCCGACCACTTGACCCTTCGCGTTGAGGAGACTCAAGAGAGTTGACACGGTGCCCTGTGAGGTCACATTTTCTCATTTTCCTTCCACCTCGGATTCCATGCAGATATGGTCTAGGGCACGACTAATGAGTGAGTGAAATGACCTTTAGTACCTGAAGGATATTCGCGGCGACTCCGACGAGCGAGTTGAGGAGTTGAGTGCCGAAGTTGACCGTGTTGGCGGCCGCCTGAGAGAAAACATTCACAAAGTTGTTCGGCGTTTCTGCCACCGTGTTCGGCCCCTGAAAGTAACCAAGTGCGTCTACATAAAGCAAGTGTCACAGAGCTGTAAGGCTTAAGCCACGATCATAAACAACCATTATAAGTATTTCATAAGGAGAGCATTTGGCTCACAGAAGAGATCCGAATCACGAGCACTTGTGAACCAATCGACTCTGATTGGAAACAAAAGTTCACAAGAGCCGATCAAATTCTCAGTAATGAGTGAGGGATTACATGATCAGCCCATCTCTTCAGAATCTACAACTCTCGTTACAACGATTCATCTACTTTTATTGAGAAAATTACACATGAATTTAACTACCTAATCTCAAAATTCTAACAAATCCCACACATACCGTTGTAATTGCATGTGTTTGTCTTTTCACCCGTGTTTGTCAAATGATACCCTCAGTTCAACATTATTTAAATACTACGTGACACATGATAAATAAATCTGGGTTAGAAGAACCCATAGACCCATACTTTTGCTATATTTATATGTAAAATTCAAATAAATCCATCATATCTACTCTATGTCAATTCAAAGCTAATTAATATAATACAAACTATAATAAGAAAAATTTGTTTAATTAGGCAAATATGAATTTGCTTTGATGAACGTCAAAGCTCAATTTGTCTAATTAACAATCATGTTTGAGTAAAACATGTAAATACTTAACGTCATTGAGAAAACTGAATATAAATAAAGTTACACAATGAAAGCAACATGTATTGTGTTTGCTTATTAATTTAATGCGAGTGGCGGCTTACGTATGAGGGCGATGGTCCATATCCTCCGAATGCGGATTGTCGCTCGTTCCTCTGGACAGCCTCATTGTTTGAGGAAGCGTCGGCTTGAAGAGAATTTGCTCCAGTCAGCCCCTTGAGAATTTCCGTCTTGGACTCGACCAGCGACTTGGTTCCTTGTTTCAGCGAGTTCGCCACTCCCTGATCAAACTTCTCATTAATTTCTCATTGACTAGCTCGTGTTCTTTCCTCTAGTCACTCAACTCCTCATCATCATCACTAGTAATTATATACACCGAATGTCACGCCCGGCAACTCTCATATTCGTTTCATCAAAAATGAACTGTGGCGACTACGGAAAAGAAGTGACAAGTAAATTATTTATTAATTATTAATTCCCACGCGTGACCGCATGATCCAAATGAGCGCCACCATTAACTTGTCCGCGAACGTCGGACAGTTGACTTGGTGGGTGGGTACGAATTTCCTACAAAACTATCTGAAGTGAAGACTTAAGGGTAAGGTACCAGAGGAAGTGAGTTCTTCCTTGTGTTTGTGCGAAGAGACCAGAGTAGCGAAGTTGAGAAGTTAAATTATACTCTCTTTTGATTGTGCAAGGAGTGAAGTATAATTAGGATAATTGGACTGCCGTGTGGCTCCAATGATAATTAATAACGAGGATAATAAATATAAAGGAGTGTTTGGAATTGGGGCAGGGCCTTGCAACAACCAAGCTGATGAAACAAAATTCACTCAATTGGAATTCACTCACACATTCAAACGTCAACGTCATGTCGTCGGAAATCTTTTTAAACGGGTTTATCAAATCTTTAGTCTCTTAATTTGACTAATTTCTCTCTTCAAATACATACTCAAATTGGCAACAAACTAAATGAGCTACTTAAGGGCCATTTGGCCAACGTTTGTGGTTATAAAAGTGAAAACTACACGGCGGCAGTGAATTTGAATTCCTGCGCAAGTGCTGTTTACGTGCTCACATTTGCAATTCTGATGGCGGATCGCGCTCCTGTTTCGGCGGCTTCTGCGGCTGTTTCAGCCACTCCTGTCACGATCCTTGCTCCAGTTCCAAGGGCTTGCTCCGCCGCCACGCCAGACCCTTCTATGATCTGAATCGCCGAGTTCCCAAGGTTCTTGATGCTGTCCCCGAGAGTCCGAGACGCCTCCTTTTTTCACGAGGGAACGTTAGGGTCATTCCAGACAAACATGACCTTCGTCACATACCGTCTTCGTCGAGGGAAATGTTCTTGTTTTGTTAAGCAAGGCAAAGAAGCGAAATACAAAAAAGCTCAATTTCAAGTCTCCCTTCCTCCTCGTAGTTAAATAAATGGGGAAGATTCTTCATTTGGACAGATTCATATTTAAAAAATGAGATTAATGAGGATGGGGAATTTAATTCCCAGAGACAATGAGAATAATTGCTTTGTTTCAATGCTAAAGGCTCCTAATTAAAAGAGCTAGGGGAAATCTTCTTTTTCTTCTTTAAAGCTCAATTTGAAAAAGGGTAATTTATTAAATAGATTATAAACTCGTGAATCTCAATGTCATTTTCATATATTCAAAATGTAAACTTCCATTTAGACTCATCTCTTAACGTGCTGAATAAACACAGGCTGGCTTGAATAAAAAAAAAGTATAATTGAAGGGTAAGTGAGAAAATTGTTGAAATGGTCAAGTTAAAGAAGACTCGATGTGTACAATTACTTGTGTAAGGTTAAAGGAGGAATCAAATTACAATGCGAATTTTTAACTTTAAACCTCTTCAATTACCATATAATGAAACATAATAGCCTTTGCTTGCTTAACGCTCCTGCATAACTCACTCGGATCCGCCTCAATGGGCTATGTTCATCATTGACTGAAACTTGTGGGAATCATCCTTCATTTCCACAAACGCACGTGTGGTATTTTATCTAAATAATGACTCATATACTATACCTTCACATATTTATCTATTTATTTCTATTTATTAGAAAAGATAAGCATATCAATTCAAAGCTCATTATTCTGAGGAGGAACGAAGCTCATTGCGAAACTTACGGAATTCATACTATGACTAGAATGCGAGTGCGATTATAAAGTTAAATATTAGTTTAAATAATATTATAGTGAACAAGAAGCGAGTAAATATATATATATTTGTAGTAGTATATAATATATATCTTTCTGTGTAAATAATGGTGATCTGTGGGGTTTCCTGTGTATGTTTTCGCGTGATTAAGTCGTCCCGCAAGTGCTGAAAGTCAAAAGTCAAGGGGTTGGGAATTCCAAGGGAGTCCCTTCGTGATCAAGTCAGTTGGTATGGTTGGGAGATTTGGGGATTCGTCGGGGGGGTCAGAAACCTCGAGAGCCTTGGATATCCTTTCGCCCGGGTTGACCTCTTCTTTCGGCTCCACTGCAATGCTCCGCGTCTCAATCACTTTCGCTGACTCCGCCGGCTCTTCGTCATAATACTCGTCATCATAGACCTGAAACCCCTTCAACTTTTAACTCCCGCTCAATTCTCTCTCATCAAATAATACACTATAAAATGTGATTTCAAAATACGTCAAAATAAATCAATAAATATACTTGGGAGATTGTTCAATCTAAAATGCTTTAAAGGCATAATTAATTACAATTGAAGTCAATAATTAAACAGAGGAGCTCGAGAGTGATTGGGAATGTACACGGGAGAGCTCATGAGGAAACATAAATTGAACTACAGTGGGTGAAGGAATGAGGATGTTAGTTGAGGGAAATTCGGTTAGTCAGAGTCATTGTCAGATTGGCTGTACAGGTGAAGTCCCTCTCACTCGCCTATTGTTCCAACGGCCGATCCTCGAAGCGAAATCAATTTGAAACTCATCGCGTGTTGCGTAACCTCATTTGCACCTCCGCTCTCTCTCACACTCGCACTTTCATTCCCCTCCTAGCAAGAGCCTCACTCTCAAAACTTATTATATCACATCTTCGCCAAATCTTCCAACAAGAATGCTTTTGACTCAAGTAGTTGTAACGGCAAGTCGCCGATGGCAAATAGAGTGCCCAGGTAGCACCTCTCCACCTAATTCATCATCTTAACTCCCATGGAATGCATCTGCCATTCATACATAGTAGGTCTTAACTATTATGAGAGCAAATACACCTCGAGCGAGAAGATGTAATCGTATTATAAGAAGTCAAAGTGGAAAGCTCCACATTCCACTACCCGATGAGCATCAACGGAAAATTTGTTTCTCATACACATCAATTATGACATTAAAATGCCGTATAGAAGGAGAAAACCCTTTCATTCATGCAAAGCCATTGAAGTCCTTACGTTTCCATCTTCGTGTTTCTAAATAAACAATTACTCGGGTGATCGAAGATTTTAGAACGAAAATGCCAACCTAATAAATTCTTCATTTTACAGCTTTCATGTGATGAGAATATTACAATTTGATATACATAAGGCACAGTATGTTATTTACATTATTATTTAACTGCATGTATGTACCTACCTATAACTAAGATGTACGTATATCTATGAATCAAAATACTTAATAATGGTGATTTATCGACAGAGGTACATAGTAGAACTGATAAATGCAATTTTTCTATTATTGCGAATCTCAATAGTTTTGAACGTTCGTATTAATACATATGTAACTACCAATTGGCATATTATACATTGTATTTTAGTTGAAAGCAGCAGTAATTAGACTAGAGATTCTGCCAGCTTGAAGTTCTGACATTTAAAAGAATATTTCTATTCAGCAAGGAATGAAGGGGTAAATTACAATTTTAAATATCCATTGGCATTTAAAGTACAAGATATACATTATGTACTTAATACACTGACATATTCACTTAAAATATGGAAGGTGTTGGGGGTAATTGTCTGACATGTAAGTGCCCATTGAGAGCTCGGCGTTTGTATCGTGGGAATGGAAGCTCTTATGCAAGGAGTCCTTGACCAGAGCCTCATCGAGCTGGTGCAGAAAAGCAGAATTGCAGAGATGGGAAGTAGAACGCTTCTTCCTCCCACCTGGACTCTCATGACAGCCGGTCCTCCGAGGGCAAGAGAGAAAAACGGAGGTGAGTTGGTTGACGGGTCAAGGGGCTCCTCTTGTTTCAAGGACCATCAAGTGCCCAACCTCTCACTCCTCGATCAACTCTTCCTTACGTCAAGAGACAGTTGGTGATCAAGAAGAGATTCGCTTGCAAAATAATTGGCACACCAACATTGAGAGTTTTTTAAGAGATAAAAGTCTGATCTCCAATCATCTCGTCGCATTGAACATTACATGGGCACATCCACACAGCTTTTATATTCTTCAAATTTAATAATGAAAATATTCACGTTCGACTCCTACTTTCAAAGCACGTACGAACATGTGGTTATGCTATTTGCTTAATACATACAAATGGATGTATTACATGCTAAGAAGCCTTTCTTATATTATTGGTTATTGCTAGAGCTAGAATGAACTTTGAATGTCTAATTCTAACTATTCTCTAATTCGAATGTTCATTTTGCTCCATTGTTGAACTTTATGCTAGCATGTCTCCTCCTGATGAATTCGATCCACTATTAAAAAGTTAATAGAGGACTTTGTTTAATTAATCTTACAATAAAAATGCATTTTTTTCTAATCGACAAGGCCATTTTTTCCTATTTGCCATTTTGAATTCCTCATTTTTCAATTTCCCTCATTAGCCTCATGATCCTAATGAGCGGATAAATTAAAAGAGTTTTTGGAAATTGTAGCTGACGGGGGATTGGCAATTTGGTCTTAATAATCAAAAAGTGATGGGGTGAAAAATGGTAAAAAGAACCGGCGGCGCCTGTCGAACTCATCCTAGCGTACTCAAAGGATTAATTCAGGCCTAATGTATGTATTATATACATGAGTCATGGAAAGATACTTACGTGAGGAAGTTGGATTACATGAGCAGAGAGGATTTGTAGCGGACGCGAAGAGATTACAGAGATCATATATATTGAGGAAAACAATAGATTTCACTTATGAGATTTCTCTTGAAGAAATTCAAGAAGTGAATAACTCATTTCATGCTCAGTCCCCCTCTGCATTTATCCAAGCTCCCAATTATCTCTTTTATTTGTTTTATGCCTTCGTCTTGTAAATTGTTATGCTCGGCCCGAACCTGCCTTCACGTCCACTTATAAGAACGATATTTAAGTTTTGGGCAAGTAAACCACAGATATTAATTTATATGCCCCTATTATTCATGTTCAATTAATTTTCTATGAAGCTTTCCTCCCTGCTCACTGGTAAGTTGAGTGAAACCCTTAATGCTTCCAATAAAATATTTTTGTAATAAGGAGCGTGAAAGATTTGGGGAAAAACAAACTTGATTGCAATTATAATATTTCTCAATTGAAAACCTTCAAATCTTACTAAATATTTGAGTATATAATTCTCTGACGATAAATCATTTACTAATTTTTAAGGGCAATTTGCTCAAGTAGGTAATTGAATATAGTAATTATTCGTATTTCCAAGTTTTGGCTAATTGAGAAATTTGAAAAACCAAGAATCGTTCATTTACACGAAATACCCTGAAAATGACTCATGTATGCACATATCATTAACGTACATGGAGCATCTTCGTTTGTAAGCAAGTGTGTCCTAGGACTTTTGCCAAATTTCGAATGACCAATTGGGAGATTGTAAATATTGCCATGAAACTTCGTAGTATTGGGAATAATTACTCTCCACCAAATGAGTTTTTACTTCATTTTGTGAAATCCCTCTCTCACGAACGCCAACTTAAACTTGGTGTATAAATTAATAAATGAGCATATCCTTCGTTAAAGCTAAATCTCTACTATAGGAACATCATAAGATGGTAGTTACATCGAAGGCCTAGTCGTAAAGCCTCGTAATTTATTAAATAGTTGTCAAAACCGCCTTGCTGTTATGTAAATCTCCTAATGGGAAGTGTCGTCTTCATTCGACATTTATCGGGATTATGAGCGAATAATGCGCGTTTATATGCATAATGATATGCCGATTGCATTGCAGCGTTGCGGCAAGATTCGCAAATCTCTCGCCACGACCTCAACGACATTTGCATATGTAGCCCGAGACTTGAGAGACGTTTCAAGCCTGTGAACGTATCATATAAAAGATACAAATCATGCTTACTAGCACAAGATATATTGGCACCAAAAGATATCGTATCAGGTCTTGTAAATCCCAAGAGCCGGTCCGAGTTCCCAATGGGCTTATACCGCTTATATAATAGTTATGCGGCTTGGCTCTAGGGGACCTTTCAACTTGGTGTGCCGAAAAAGACGTGGGTTGGAGGAGTAGGAAGTGAAGGTGCTCTACCTCATCTCCTCCAAAGCTGAGGGAAAGCGGAGCGGCGGAAGTGCGGAAGTTGAGCCAAAAACTCTCACTGGCTCTCTCTGCGGCCGCCCAACGAAGGGCAAACTCACCTCCACACCCTCATTATTATCATATCTCCCCAAAAGCGATTTGAGGAAACGTCGGCCGTTACAACACCTCCTTTTATTTATCACTTCATGAGACAATTAGAATATAAACACATCTGACTCCTATGCACAGAGGGCTTAATCCTCACTTCACCCTTATTTATAATCATCTCGCATGGTTGAAGAGTCGAGTGAGGCCTCTGGAACGACTTGCCTATATTGAATCAATTCTTTCTTATGAAATAAACTTTGATCGAAAGAATGAAATGTGTCTAGTAATAAAATTACTTCCATTGTACCGTCAACTTTACTAATTATTATAATTATTAGAGAACTTTAGTAGCACACAGCTCTTGTAGAAAATTATGAATTATCTAATTTTATACACGTATTTAACTATGCTTCCTGCCAGATAGCTTATAAGAAAATATATAATTTGCATACCTAGATATGACTTTATGACCAATTGCTTATTTAATTATAATTATTTGTCAATCCAAATTAATATGATTGGAACAAAGTCTTAAGGATGAAGAAGTTCATTCAAATATTATTCTCTTATAATCCTTAAAAGGATTTAACATCCTATGCATAATTAGTAGGATAGTTATGATATTGACGCTATTTATGAATATGATCATCCAATGATGAATATTTCACTGTACAATAATTGCAAATGACTCAAGTAAAATTATTTTAAATTTACAAATATTATTACTCTATAGAATTAAATAGGTTAAACGGGGAATTATATTTACACGCTTGTTTTCATATGATGATTTTTATGTATATACATTGATTACATTGTAATCAATTAAATACATGATAACTTATAAATAGTGAATTAAATTAAATTTTGACTTGAATAATAAAAATGATTTAAATAAATATATAAAAGATGATAAATTACTTGGGAATTTACACTTTAAACAGATATATTAAGGGCAATTAAAGTTTCTTTAATTTTTAAAATGTCATTAAGAACAGCGTGAAGAGCAAAATGGTACTTACGGCAGGGGTTTTTGGTTCCGTTCCGGTCTTTCCGGACTTTTCTGATGAGTCTTCTGCAGGGACGGGGAGAGCGAAGGAGGAGCCCACAAGGGCCAGCACTAAAAGTCCGCTTACCACCTTCATTCTAGAGCACAAGAACACTGACATGAGCTGTGTTAAATTTGACCAATATGGAGATATGTATGGGATGCAAGGGATATTAGATTCACTTGTTAATAGTAAAAGTCATGTTATGCAAGACGCTCCCTCCTTCTTTTACCTCACCATATACTTAATTGTTGAATCTAACAGTGCTGCTAATATGAGAAATATAAGTGTGTTTTATTGAGAACGAACCCTTTGGTAATCCTTGGTAGTATGCATACAAGACATATGAAGCCCATATGCTAAAGTAAATGAATGATCTTTATAGTTAGCCTACCTGGTGTCCGTGTGGGTTAGAAAATGAGAGTTTTCCACTCCCGTAAATATATGATTCGGAGTCTTCCACCCGAAACGACCTACGCCCCTTCTTAAGAAAAACCTCCTCAACCCGAAAGCAAATCTCTTCCCACTTTCTTTTAAATTCTCATTCTTCTCAAAATTCCACCCAAGAACTTGCTATTATCTCAAAAACAATATATAAATGCATATGAAACTGAGATTCACGTAATTTGAGTCAACTATGGTTTCTCATTCGTTTCTCATTCCTCTAAACTCACCCTATAAGTTTATTCACAATAAACTCAAGATTTCTCAAAATTGAAAAATGACTCGTTTGCCTTCCATATGGTTCACCAACTACTCAGATGCTACATCAACTACTTGGGATAAAGATTTCAAAATCCATTAAACAACAGGTCAATTGAAGAAAACTTTGAGAGATTCATAATTTTGCTAATCAAAAAATGAGTGATATTGCACAGAAATCTTTTTTAATTATTTTACTCCTCAGTTATGAATCGTTTAGTCGGATCAAGTCTTGTCAAGTCCTATCCAACTCAATATTCTCATATTCTCGTGTATCCAGTTTTTATGCTCGCATATCATTTGATTTTAATGGGACAATTAAATGTCTCACCTTACACGACTCTCACAAGAAGAATAATAAGTTTAAGGGTTAATAGTTTAGAAGAAAGAGTAGCATAATAGCTCAAGCCTCATAGAATGTATTTATCTACTTGGCCTAATTGATTGGGTCTCAAGGTAGATTTCCATTCCTGACATTGTTCTGAGAACGAACGTTGGACGATCTGCACTTACACGTTGGCATTGAGGAGAAAAAGTGATCATCTCTTCGAGAAGCAATTAGGTAATGTGTGGACAGTACACGGACAAGGTGAGTGGATGGGAAAGTGGACAGGAGTGCATTGGAATAAGTAACCTGTTTCAAAAGGGCCCTTTCACAACTCCCACGACCCTCCGCGTATTTACCCCTTACTCATTCACAGAATTCGACTATTCACCTTTCGGCAAGAGTCATTCATGGAACAATACAAAATTTCAGAACCGGATTATAAATATTCCTGGACAAATCTTGGAATCCTTTGGGAAAATCAAAGCTTGTATGAATGAATAAAAGAAGATCTCTTGTTCTTCATTGAGTCAATTTCCATTTTGACTTCCTTTGAATTTCTGAGGAGATTTAAGAAAAATATAGAGGATGGCCGCCAAATATATTCTTATTAAATATGAATGTAAATTAGCGTTTCTCAAAACATTTAAGATGAATATGTCTGTGGCCATGTCTATACTGATATCTGCACAGGATGAACTATCGTTTCACTTATGTCCTTATTGGGAACGAATGAGCAAATGCTATATACGTTTTCGATTGAACCATTTTCATCGGCTTTACGCCCTTAAGGAATTTTGTGAATTTAATTTAAGAGATTTATATAACTGTCATGAATGACCTAATAGAATTGACCATTTATTGGCTTTCAAATGAATACATCTACATTCCCCTCTCACCTCAATCTAATATACATAATAGAATAAATTCTTTTAAGTTAACTACATGATCTAATAGATCTATTTTATTTTGCATTCACAAGATAAGCATATGTTATTCTAAATGCTTATAGTATTCTAAATTTACAAATACTTAGTTTTCACATTGTCTATGTAAAGGTCAAAAATACTGCATAAAATAAATATAATATATACTAAAGTTGAATATTCATCAAATCAAACTTTTGAAAGGAATTGCCAATTAACATTAAAAAGATCGTAAATAATGAATGGAAAATTAAATTAATTTTTCTGGATATAAGTGAATTTATAAGTGTTGGAAAAATAGTAAAAAGGTTATTCTGAACTTCCTTTTTGGTTTTCTTATTCTTTACGGTTATTCCCAGTTCATAAATAAAATACTCAAAGTGTGATGCAACTGAGAAAGTGCCAGTTTCAGCTCCCTTAATTACAATATAAATCCTCCTTCTGACGTTACGTATTCGAATGAACTCACTCTTAATTTCATTTCTTTAAACTCAGCGAAGACTAAAATTTAAATATTATTAAATGTACACATCTCTTACATTAGATACAATAAAAAAGAAATGAAAAATAAATTATTACCTACTGAAGATTAATTTTATTTAATGATTAATCAATCCAAATCCACTGAACATGAGCTGTCAATTGAATAAAAAATTTAACAAGAATAATGATAAACACGTAACCAACAAATTGGATTCAAAAAAACGCTCATACTAAACTTTTGGAATTAGCTTTCAATCATTTATAGTTTCTTTCGTCTTGTAATTAATACCGGTTGAGTGGGTTGAACCAAAAGAGTCAACTGTCAAAAATCAGTGTAAAACAATTCTAAAAATGTTCCTTTAAAGTCAAAAGAGACTAAAACGGAGATAAATAGAAAAGGAAAGAGGAAACTGAGAGTACGAGTTGTACGAGGCGGAGTTTATGTAATAAAATTGATCGTTCCAACCTGTCTGTGAGAGTGTGAAGAGAGATACGGTTAGTGCACTAGAGATATACGGGCTGTGTGATTTGGAGTGTGGCTTTCAGTGTGTTATTGGGGCGAGTTGGGTCACCTGAGTTGTTGAGATTGTTGAACGCCTATGTGTGTGTAAGGTTCACCTCTTGCTCCTTCGCTGGTCTCTTGAGAATTGAACGAACCTCCTGCCCCAGCCGCCCAAGAAATATCAACCTGAGGACAAGAAAGTCTTCGCGGCCCCCCTCGGCGTCCTCCCAGTGGTTTCTTCCTTCTCCTCATTTTCCTCCATTATTCCTCACCCGAATTTACCCGCGCTTTCTCACAAACTCAAGTTCCAATTAACCAAGAACCCTTGGCTCACTAATAAATATTTTTTATATTCCAATGGGAGTCTTGAATGACTTTTGGATTAATTTGAGCTCAAAATGAAATGACGATTTGTTTGGAAATGGAGAGCTTCATTGTGCACCCACCGTGGTTTTTTACTCCTTGGGTTGAAACGCGATTAAAAACCCAAGCCACCTCTCACAAAACCATCAATCAATGAAACTCTCATTTTGTTAAATAAATTTTTAATGTCTCGTAACTTCAATTGAATAACTTCGTACATTTTTATTGTTTTATTGCTCATCATTCCTTTTATGGTCGAGTATGTTGGTTTAGGTGCAAATATCGCTGTAATTATATTATTTGTAAACAAAATTCTTGGTTAAATCCTTTAAATATTACTTTGGATTTCTTTAGTAAATGAAACATTGGATTTTTTCTTTTTTTTTTATCCAAGCGAATCTTTTGAAATTTTATAAATGACGACTTTAAATTAGTAAAGCAAGTTTTCTTAGTAGCCAAAAAGTCATTTTTTAATCCATTTAATCACAAATTTGAAATATTTAAATAAAAATCAGTGATATTGCACATATCGTTGTAAAACATTCTAAATTTTTGAATTGTCTAAATTTTTACATTAAATGTTAAGATTGAATTGAGCCTACGTATATGCATAACATATATATTATAGATTTAGAATACCTGCTTCATTGTACTATTATGTATAGTATATGCACATGTGCTTTATTTGCACTACATTTCATTTTCATAAAAATTGTGCAAAGGTTGCGATAAGATTCATTGTTATAAATTCATAATGAAAAGCTCGACATGTGAGTTTTAAACATGAGTGAAAATGAGATCATGAGGAAGGCAATAAGGTTTAAGGTAAGGAAGAATTCTGCAACTTAATGTCTTGTTATTCACTTGAAGGTCGCGTGGTGTAAAAATCTACAAAAGTCTCCCTTGTCTCCAATTGCTCGATGGATCCAATTCATAAAAGGTGGACAATGAACACCCAATATGATACATTTGAATATACATTATTATAAAATGGATTTGATACTAAGAGTTTAAGCGAAAAAAGTAATTGAAGTGAGATTCTATTCCGCATCATTCTCTATGGCTCATTGAGGTTCAAATTGGCGTGAATTGACTGTTTTTATATTTTTCCACATTACGAAGCGAATTTGCAATACGAGGGTTAAACTATTTAATGCTATATTATGTGCATTTGCATGTGGGTGTGCATGTATTTCCCTATCATATTCTTAGACAATGAGGAGAGGTGCTCATTCGTATCTGCGTTAGTTTTGTGAGTGAAAGAGTAATTGAGTGGATTAAGAAAAACTGGCGTGTGCAGGTGAGGAGAATGTAACAGGAGTTTACATGTAGATTATTAATGCATGCATCAGGTGAGTATTTTAATCTCTCCTTTTCTTACTTCATCCTCCTTTATGGATCTTCGCAATGGATGAGGAAATGAGATTAAGAAGATTCTGCATACATTATTACAATTAAATACATTTGAGCACGAGATTTGAGTTTTAGGGCATGTTTATAAGCAAAAAACGTTCTTGTGGTCAAAGCAAAATCGAAGTTTCATAATTCACCGAATTTTTCAACTTTGTGCATTTTACTCTAAATTATAAAAAAAGTATTCGATATATAGGTATTTATTATATTAACAGGGTATAATAACTTTTAAAGGCAATTACGTTGCGTTAGAATTTTTTCTAAATTTTAGGTTTATATTAAGAAAAATTGTGTTCGTGTTGCATGAACACAATAAATATGAAAGAAGATAATTAATTGTGGCAATTTGGAAGCATTAAAGACAAACGTCATTTAATTGTCATTGTCATTGCAAAACTGGTGGGGATGAGACGGCTTCCCAAATCCCCCTATTCTTTCAAAGAATAAGGAGAAAATGTGAGTTTGCCACATCTTTCATTTGTTCCGATCGTATTGCAGCGTTTCCCACACGAAGCACATATGATTTATGAATTGAAGTAATTAGCCGAGATTCATCAGAGGAGAAAATCTTACACTGATGCCTTAAAAAATTCATATCAAATTATTTATAAGGAAATCATCCAGACGTTCATCATGGCCATAAGATGAAGTGAACGGTCAACAAAAATGACCTTCAAAATCTATATTGCATATTACTTATTACAAATATACAATTTAATATTTAATTCAAAATGGTTTTTGTGCTTCAATTGAATCAAAAAGATTGTTTTATTCATTAATCTTTTTCTTGTGTTTCTACCTCCTAAATTTTCTTTGAGAAATTCCTCAATTCCATCACATTTAAATGGAACTTCTTGAACCTTATGAGCACAAAAAATCCAGACTCAGCCATTGTGATATGTAGGTATAAAATTATACTTGCCATTGCAGAAAAGCCCAATCGATCAAATTTTATCGAAATGAATAACATTTGCATAAAAATGAACAACTGGTTTTATTATAGCATAGCTGATCTTCAATGCATCTTCGTCAACTCCCTATGACGTTAAGTTATAAAGAAATGAAAACAAAGTTTCCTTTGACGTAGAAATCCACGTTGTATCATACAATATTTCATACAAACTTGCTCCTATACGCAAAGAGCATACAAAAAAGCAAAAAAAACTCGTCAAGTATCGACGAGAAAACGGACATTGCTGTCCAACTTCCATAGGAAGAAAATATTTGGGCATTTTAGAAAACGTAATGAGAAGATTTAAAAAATGTAAATACGTGCGCACTTTGAAGCAAAAAATGCGTTTAGCATATCGACATTTACGTGTATGTATTTACTTTTACTTCTATTCAAGAGAGCATTTACCCAGAAGCATCGCTAGTTCTTATGAGATTTAATCGAAACACATGGAAGTGTTTGTGTTAAATGCTTTTATTTAAAACTGAATGTGGTTTAGAGGAAAATTGAGGAAATAAAATTGTAATTTTCCTTTGCTCGTTTGGAGATTCTGTAAGAGACTTATTGTTCTTAATGAAATGGAAAAAAAGATAGGAAAGAAGAGCTTTCGAATTTTTAGGTAGTCGAGATAAACAAATTCTACAAATAAAAAAATGAGGATAACGCTTGTTTACATTGAAGGCTGTCGAAATTGAAATCAACAAGTTCTTTTCGGTGAACCTGCGGATCGCCAATGAATAAAATCAAATAATTTCTCTTAATATTAATGAGGTGTAGAAAGCCACGCGGCCAACACCCAAGCCTCATTTTTCACCGATTCCTCCATTTACAATCACAAGGGTCGAATCGATAAAAAACTTTCCACAATTCTGCCAACTAATTAAAATACAATAAATCCCGCCACATTGCCTTCACAGTGATAAACAATAATTTAAATAAATACACCTTTTAATTTTAGACTCATTGATTTGACCCTATGATATCATATATTTCAAATTCATCCATTCATCATATTGTAAAATTGTAAGTAAGCGACTTTGATTACTGATTGCCATAATATCTCTTCAAAGTATAAATCGCAAAAATTAATTGCATAATTTATTTGTTTGTCAATTTCACATCTTTTCTAAAGGATTTGAATTAAGCGATAACGTAAGTGAGAATTCCTGAATTTTCCTCTCTAAACCTATAATTTGTTCCAATTTGTGATTAGCGTTATTCTCATTACCTGCATATACTCACTTGTACTTCCTTTACTTGTATAATGGATAAATTGTAAAAATTACTATTTAAAATTACTGGTTTATCTCAGGAGTTGTACATTCAACCACTTAATGATCCTTGAGATTTTGTAAGACTTCTTCTTCGTCCATCGTAAGTGCGAATCATTACAAATTGTAAAAATATACAATTATTTTCACAAAACGATTAACACTTACATACACATGAAATTCTAGCTAATTGCCCGTTGGAAGCTTTTTTCATTGAAAAGAGAGATTTTCGAGAATTCATAATATCTCGTGCAGTCTGAAATTAAAAGGTCATTGAAAAGAGCGTAATTATCGAATATTATAGCTTATGTAAAAGAATCTTCAATGTACCGAATACTAAATTCGTAAATTAATAAGTAAGTGTACGTGCTAAATTATGTATATACTCAAATGCATAGATCTAACCTTCTCGTCTGCTCCATCCAATGAATGTTTTTTTTATTTCTTTATCACTCCAGATCAAATAAGAAAATATAAATAGATTGAATGTTGTGGAATTCTTATGATTGATATTTTGAGGGAAACGAAGCTAAATGTACTAAAAGTTGGATTAGTATTTCGAGCGACGTGGAGGAGGACGTTGGTAAATAAATTAGGGAGAACCTGTTGCATATAGGGAGATTTATCGGCCCATCGCTCTCAATCCTACATCTCCAAAATCTCGATCATGTTCGCAGAGCAAAACCTTCGACCACCTTCTACATTCACTATTTCTATTCGGACTTTTTATCCTATTAATTGGGCATGGACAGTGTACATGGGGATTAAGAATAAATCACTCATATTTAATGTTGCCCTAATTTAAATAGGATTGTCTTATACATTAGCATTAGCATAGTTAATTGCAATTTTGCAAAGAAAAACTGCATTGTCATTAAATTTCCATATATGCATGGATGTATATATTGAATGTCTACTCATGGTTTTCACCCAGGAATACTAGCATTAAGATACCTTTATAAAAAAGAAAAAGAACTATATTTCACCGTTGCCATGGCATAAATGTACTTAAATATTGATTTCCGAGATTAATATTCAATTGATTATCAATTTGGGCAATGGGGAATGGGTAATCAAATCATAATTGATGAGTAAATGAATCGAATGATTTTTCGATGAATGTTGTTTGACAAGGTGCTTGAGAAGAGGACGACGTGAGTTTTTGTGAGCCACATTATTCAAATTTCACCGAAACTTAGAGAAAGCGAACAAGGGAGAAATAAGTAGTCATTTGATATTTTTATTCAAAAGGAAGAAATTAATCATGTTATGAATTCATTTGGTGCTTTCACGTCCAACGGACATGATCTTTTGAATTAATATAATACATACATACATGTACTTGTATTAAATGTAAAATGAAAAGGAGTCCAAGCCCATTGCATATCAATGCCTGCCAATTTGTAGTGTATGTGTGGAGTAGTGGGAATATTCCGTATATGGTTAAACGAAGGATAATTTCCTTAAAGGAAAACAAAAGTTAAAATTCTCCCGATTCTCCCAACTCCACGCACATCCACTTTTTTCACCTTTCCTTCATTTAATTTCTTTTTATTATTTGCACTACGACCGTACGTGTTCTTGATGGATTCTGGCTAACGTATTTAGAGGGCAAGTGGTGGTGGCATTTGCGAGAGGCTTTGGGAACAGGAATTTGTGAATTCCTTGAAACGTTGATCATGTTTTGTATGTATTTCAAATGAGAGTGCGAGTTAAACGACGAGCAGAAAGTTATTCATTCTCCTCGCTTTTCCAAATACTTGAACTTATTTTTTCTCCTCTAAATAATTCATTATCACTTCACCATCATTAAAAGTTATAATCACTGACAACACAAGGCGTAGCCAAACAATGGCCTCATTTGAATTCCTTCCTCTGAGAAAGTATGAAAAACATTTAACCAAAACATTTGTGTAAATCTAACTAATATATAATACATTCAGTGATTTACACGATTAACTTAATTCAAAGGTGAAGAACAAAACTTCCCTCACGTTCTGAAGGCAAACATAATGATAAAAAATGCACTAAAAATTCAAAATCAACTTCAATATCTCATTAAATCATACAATTTATACGAACAAATGTTCTTCATATGCAAGTTCTTAATGAATCTTATTTAAAGAATTTAAATATTCCTAATTAAAAATATAATATATACGCTGATATATAATATATTATATTATATAAGTATATAGAACTTATTATGTTACATTAATATTTCTTGACATTTAATGTTAAACAATGAAATAAAGATCTAATCTAATCTAACAAATACCTGAAACATTAAATACATTATGTTTAATTCACTTAATTTGTATGTACATTTGTATTGAAATACAACCAAATGTATAAATGTACTAAATGTTATTGTATAGGAAAATGTATCTACTAATTAATTGATCTTTACATGTCTACTCGTCTCTTGAGATTGACACGTTCATATGTGTAATCACTTTCTCTGATTCCCACATTTGGATGGGAATTGTATCAGAGTTAATCTGAGTCATATTTCTCTTCTTACCGCCCTTCTCTAATTATTGAGGACCGGTTCCGGATCCAATTAAACCTCCCCTTCGTTATTCCTCATTAAAGTCTTTTCGCTTGTTTTCACTCTTCTCTGCCGAATCACCCAATTTCAACGGAATCACCTTCACAAAGAGAAATCTCTCCAGAATTGACAAAAACTCAGGATCTCATTACAAAAATATCCAATTGCCAATCTCATTACTTATTACTTCATACTTGAATCAAAATTACATATTTATTTCTTAATTAATTTAATTTCTTAATCATTGTTTTATGACAAGTATTAAAGAATCTATAGATGCCTCTTACTGATAAATGTGATAAATGATAAAATTTATGTTTATGCCAAAGTTTCTCGTTTTCATAACTCATACGTATGCATATCTACTGTTGGGAAATTTTGATGGAATAAAAAGTATATAGGAAATAAAATTATTAGCCATTAGGAATTTTCAAAATGATTTAAGAAGGAAATTTGTTGAAATTCAATATGAAAAACATACATTATTTCCTCCTTCGTTCAATTAATAGCACTTCTGGTGTAAAATCTCATCTCTTCTCATATAATATATGCTATATTCACCGTGTTGAAAATTAGATTAAAATGCATTGAAAGAAATGTTTGTCATGAAAATCTAGAAATGCATTAAACATTAAGTACACATAAGGTAAGTAAATTCATTTAGGTAAGAAGAGCCGGAAGTGAGTTTTGATGTCATTTCTCCCGACTCTCATAATTAATTCTCATCTCTGGTCTGGCCTGTTGTTGAAAGAAATGTTTGAAAAAAGTCTCTAAAATGAATGTGGATGAGGAAAGGCGGACTTTTGGGCAATTTCATCAAACTTCTGCCGGACATCACGTAATAAAGAGAGGCAAGCGGGGTTTTGGCAACTTTAAACCTCCCAACCGAATCACAGACACACACACATCAAAACATCAATCAGAAAAGTTGCACAAATGCCCCTCATTAATCCACCTGAGGAAACAATGTGAGCAGAAATGGTTCCGACCACTCCATCCTCTTACATTGAGCCTACATGAGTAAAAGAATATCTATAGGTATCTATTGAGGAAAGTGAAGATCATATATAATTTGCTGCAGCTGACCTTTGTTTAATTTCTTAATTGAGCCGAGGGAGGAAATTGGGTCAGGGGGCGAAGAGCATTTAACTCAATAAATCGACACTCAATAAATTCATTCATTTCACATTTATTTTCTCAAAAACTCTTTTACAAATAATTGAGCTCAGAGTAATCATTTTGAGTCATTTCAGGTAGAAATATGAAATATGGCGCAAATAAAAGTAAAGCGGTCAATCATCAATGCATGTTCTCTTTTACACATCATATAAGTACCTACTTATATACAAATTAATTTAATTTGTACATCTATATAGTATGTATATCTATTACATTTTTGTCAATTTTCTCGTCTGGCTTAGTATTAAAATAATAATAAAGGATTCCATTCCACTCACCGACAAGGGTGATGGCAGTAATGGGTGAGCCACTATAAATGTGTATATAAGTAATATAATAATTCCAACCTTCAGGGAAATGCACATTTCTCCAATTTAAGCAAATTTAGAGAATCGTTGTAAATTGCGAAACATATGTAGGTATATTATTTACTTTACATTCTTCAATAAATTCATTTTCCAATTGGAGGTTTTCTCGAAGCGATTCAATTATATAGTTTAGTTAGTTTATAAATCAAATTGTAATTATGTCCTGAATGAGAGGCCTTTACTCAGAGCGCGTCTTTGACTTCCAGCGATTGTTCTTTTTATACAATGAATTACCTATGTATAAAAAGACGTAACTAAAAGCGGAGTCTTGTGGGAACAGGTTGTAAGGAGATTGTTGTCGTCCGTGCCCTCACCCTATACGATGGATCAAGGAGTCAATCAGAGCAACTCTCATTACTAATCGCCCATTTATTTACATGAAACTTCATAGAGGACAATTATGTACTCCTTTTTCTCATTTCGGTGGAAGGTTACTTGACTCGACGGTGAGGCCTCTTTCGTTTCTCACTATAAAAAATGCAATCAAATATTCTAATATGAGTCTTTCGCATAGTTTTCCATAAAAACTCCTAAATAGATTCACTAGTGTCATATGAAGAGAAACTATATATTTAATATTATAATTGTAATCATTGTGTCTTCACAAGACTTGAAGTATTTATACATAGGTATTATTCAAGTTTATAATATTTACTTAATTAATAAAGAGTTTGAGTGAATTAAAGTAAATTTTGTTTTATTTGTTTAATACAAAAGATTTTAAATATGAAAGGGTGAGGAAAGTTGTTATTTATAATTGTATTGAAACAAAAAGAAATATATAAGCTTAATATTTAGTTTTTTTTAGAGAATCGTAAATTTAATTTGAAAATCTAAAGGACTTAACTCATAAATATCATGAGGTGATAAAGGTAATAAGCAAATACTTGTAATTTCGGCAATGATATTAATGCGCGCTTTTTGCCTTCACAAGTGGCCGAAGATTTACACAATTTTATTTGATAAATATTAAAGGAAAACCTTGTTATGTCAAGAATGGAAAATGAGCGTAAATAGAGTATAGCACGCAATCATGCCATGTTGTATTTTAAGTGAAAGAAAAGGAATGTGAGTATTTAAAAAAAATAACGAGCTATTGGCACATATATGAATCTGTCACGAAGTGTCTTTAAATGACAGTAGCAGTCTCTTGGTTTCATTCTCTCATAATTCTCCCTATTGCTCATCTTATCACAATGAACAATTAACCCAAGCATTAGCCATTGTTGATGCGAAGGGGAATTTAATTGATTAATTGCATAAATAAACCACCACAATCGTGTTGCACTTCAAAATGAAATCCTATGGTGATTATGAATACAATTAAAAGCATATAAAGGCAGAGGGGAGACAATGTTCGTCCTTAAATATTCCGATGATGATAGAGGAAAGTGCTCTCTATTGTTTTTTCACTTTTCCTTCGTTCTTCATAGAGTTATGCATAATGGAGGATGATTTATATAATAACGTGGTTTTGTGATTTAAAACAACAAAGGTCTTCCTTTTCTTCAGAGAAGTCCTTCTCCACTTGAACTTTACTTCACCCAGATTCCACGGGGTTTTCTCACACAAACTTCTCACGGACGTGCCCGTCTGTGACATTAGATAAGAAGCATTAAACTCAGGAAACGCTCGTACTATTACACTTCACTTTGATTATTTATGTGAGGATTAAGAGCGAAATTGTTAATATAATGCCAATATATTATATATATACGCCAATGGCGGAGAAGATAATTACCTTATATTTTCAATTATACTTGGGAACTAAAGTTTAAATGTGATAAATATATTTAATATTCTTCTAAGAATTCTTTCTTAAATGCCAATGTCGATTAAGTTACTCTCATATAAATGGAGGAAAATCGTCACATTTTAAGTTAGAAAACAATTAATTATTTATTATTTAATGCTTACATCACTAACCAGCAATACAATGTTAATGTTTGTGAACTTGGGTTTGTATTACTGTTTACTACATTTTTATATTAATTCCAATCCTACTATTAAGTGTACCATCCAATTCACTGTTTCATCTTTTATATTAATAAAATACTATATAGAAATATGATATAAAATGCTATAATATAACTTTGAAATTTATTCAATGCATTGCCCTTAGAATTGGCTGCAAAAAGAAATTTTGAATTAAATTTTGAACGCTATTAAATGTTATGTTATATTAAATATTAGCGCGATATTTAGGATTTTCAAAATTTGAAAAAATATATTTATTAGTTTTATTATGACTAAAACAAACATTTATAAGCATTTATAGTAGATGAAGAGTTTCTTGAAATTGTCTCTAGTTTGAATGAAAAGGAAAAAAGTCTTAAAAAATTCTTCGTGGGAAGGAGCGATTACATAATAATTAACCTTCCGCCTCACCTCTCATCAATTCCTTGAGAGCTGAGAAGTCGGAATTGTCCTTAAGCTCTCGCAAAGCCGCCTTATTGTTTCACACTGGCGAATAAATGGTAATGGGCAATCAAAGGTTCCCTACAAACATCAAAGATGTTGATAATTAAAAGCGTCAGGACCATAGATAATCCAAATTACTCCCAACATGTAATTAAGACATTAATGAAGAAAAATTGCATTTCCACTTCCAAGTCTATTTGTTTTCACCTCTTCGCTCTCCTCTTGTGGGTTCTTTCTGGTGAGGGCGGAGGTTGGCTGAGGGCGGAAGTCCTCCCTCCAAATTACCCATTGTCCTCTCCGCCGTTCTTCACAAGATCAACTTTCCACGTTTTTGCATTCATTTTCCCCCACAAACGTGTAATGGGCCAAAAGAGTTTCCACCTTTGAACATGTCAATTCCGCCACCTCGTTTTTGGCTCCCTGTGTGAAAGCGACAAGCAATGATCACTTGGCTTTGCATTTTGCTTTTCATACTGTACCTACACACATAAAGTATTTGTATAATATAGTATAAAAAGTATAACTTATGAACTATATAGCACTTAAAAGTTCACATAGTCACACACACACACACATCCATTTGAATCTGTTTCTTCATCTCTAGAAAATTCACCCAAATGGTCTATTAGTCTCCCATTGTTCGCTTTGATCAATCTTTTCATAACCACAGATAGTGAGATACACAGTTTTTGCTCTAGAATAAGAATTATTATCTACAAATTGACGCCCGTCGTCCCATTAGCACTCAAACACTTTTCCCTTTTTTCGACATGTCCATATCATATTTGATGTCCTTTTTATTAGGGATTTGAAGTTTCGCCATACAATTTTGTATACAAGTTAAAACAGACTGAAATTCTAATGGTGGATGAATTAGTTGTATAATTATATGTGTAATTTCATATAGTGCCTTTTGTCGTAAATTCAAAAATATTAGAATCTTATTGTTGAATACAAAGTGCATTTAACTAACGATAACTAAAAAAATATACTAAAATGGTATATCTTTTGTTTGTTAAAGCCAGGTGTAATGAATCTTGAGTTATTTATTGCTAAATTTATTCTTTTTGAAGGCATTTTGAAGGTAAAAAGATAATTGATAAAATTAAAGCATGAGCTAGGAATTGTTTTTATTAGTAAGAATACTTTGATCTTGAGAGGCAAAGAAGAAAGGATGAGTTTAAAATGAGAAATGACGGTGGGCCATCTTTTGACTAAATGTCCTTCACGGACTATCTCAAACGCTTCCTAAAGTTTCACAGAATTACCCAATTAATTTTTAGTCTTAAATTAAGTATTTTACATACTTAAAAGCAGAATTAAAACCTATCATGTCAAATGTCAAGTACAAAAGTAATATTTAATCATAATGTGCAAAATCATTTTCATTCAATTTTTTTTAAATAAATAGCAAAATTTGATGCCTTAACAAAACGAAAATCGTAAAAGTGCAATATAGCAAATACAAATTATATTACTCAATTTCTAATTGAAATAAAAAATATCTATCTACACAACCAACTCAAATTGTGTGGATCACCAACATTTTTCAAAGTGAAATTAGTAGGTAATAAGTAATAAGCTTAAGGACAAGGTTAACAAAGAAAAATGAAGATGGGTAATAATTTGACTAATTACTGTCCTTCTTGAACAAATTCATTGTTAGTTGTTTAAAAATTAAACAAAGTTTCACCAAATGCATAGTAAAACCATTTACTACAAGCTTACTATATGATGAATTACTGCATGAGTATGTTGAAAAGCTCAATCATCATAATCCACTGGTTTTAATAGCAGTAATTCAAAATAGCTTAAAGCTCACAACGAAGGACGCTGCTTCAACCCTAAAAGGGTGAAAATGGAATGTGAAAATACAAAGATGAGATTTTTGCCAAAAGAAATCATCAAATTGTTTAAAGTGATGTCATAATGAAGTGAAGGATGAAAATAACACGAGAAATGTTCTTTCATGAGAATCCATTCATTATTTTATTACAATCGAACGATTGCACTACATAATAACAATAATAAGTATAATTTAATTGGTAACAATTAGAGTATTAAGCTAAAAATAAGTTCAATCATTATTTAATAGTAACTGACGCTGAGTTCCCTGCCTCTCGGCTTCCTTCCAATTCCTTGTTAGTTCAATTAATGAGAATACTTTAAATTAATAATAGTTACTTGCATTACAAATGCTCTTTCTAAAGGATCTCTAAATGTAAGTACCTACTATAACCATAAGTACAAGTAGAATATGCCTTGGAAAGAGAGCTTTAAATTAACTCACTACTCACATCGTAACGACGCTGTTGTTCATAAAATAAAAATGAAAATTTAAATCTGGAAACTGTAACTTAAACTTTTAATGGAATGAAAATCGAACTTGTCCTGACAAGAATTATTTATGACGTGCGAAAAAAATAATAAACCGGAGCATTAAATAATATGAAATAATACGATTATTCTGTTTTTTAAGTTTCTTCTACAATTGCTTGAAGAACTTTACATGGCGAGACCTGCTCTTTCATATCCATAGGACTTGTAGACATTCGGAGTAGACTTGGGGGCTTTCAATTGGTAGAAAAGCAACGTGGACGCGATGATCCCATAAAGCTACAACAAATCAATTATTAAAATTAATTGAATATTCATCAAAAATTATTAATTTCACGGATCTCTTTTAAAAACAAAAATAGACTCACTTGTAGAAAAACGAGAGTAATTATGGCAGAAGCGAGGATGTGGAGACGTTGGAGAATCCAAAGTTGTATTTTTGAGAGACATCCCTCTTTCTCCCAAAATTCAGATCCTCCCGCAACTCTTCCACAACCTTAAACATCAAGAATTTTAGAAAAGGATGACAAAAAAGGAAATACTTAAACACATACGTGGCTTATCATGAATACAGCAAGAGTCTGGAACAAAATCCTCGGTAGGCCATTGCTCATGTTTATACCAGTCGGTATAACTGTTGACTCCACAACACTCGAACTAAACGACCAATTAAATATTGTCAAAATGAAGAAATGTGGAAAATCCTCATTTCCAAACAGAAAAATTTAAACTCATTTATTGAATCCACAATGCCTCACCTGACGATGAACAGTGTCCCAGGTATTTTCCGTCTCGTTTCCGCCCTTCTTATAGCGTTTGAGAGTTGCAAGGAGTTCGTCCTCTATGGAAACTGAGAATGGCTCTTTGTACAAAATGGCAAAAATCGCCACGAGAAGCTGAAGACTCAAAATCACCACAATGCTCGTCAAGTACTAAATAGGGATTTTTTACAAAATTAAGTACAAATCCCAAAATTTCGAAATCATCTAAAGTCAATACGGACAATTTAATTGTTCATTATAAGTCAACTTTGAAGTCAATTTAAAAATTACACAAAGGAGAAGACAACGAGAATTGGCACAAGCGCCGAAACATCCGAGGAAGCTCACAAAGGCCACAATTCCTCCGAGTCCAATGAGGAGAAGTGAGAATCCCATGAACTCCCCATGGTTCGGGATCCCGCCAGCCTTCGAGACGTCTTCAAGGAAAACATCACCGCCTTCTTCCTGACTTTGGAAGAAGAGCCAACAGCCAATGGCAAGGGTCCCAACGCCTGCGAGCTGGAATTAACATTTTAATATCATAATCTCATCCCAAATGAAATCCTTTAAATAAAAGTTTCATTTGGTTAATCAAACTGATCAAGATTCAAACTTTTCCATTCTCATTAAAAGCTTAATGAGTACAACCATGTAAGTGCATATTTCAATTCTTGACGCCTCCCGAAGTCAAATAGAGAAATTCCACCATCATTTGAAATTAATAGTAATTGACTTTTTCAAGGCAATCGTTATGAAGAAGTCTTTCTGAAGTCTCTCACTTTCTACATATATGGAGTAAGGAATTTCTCTTTTAGTAAGGCAATGGACAATGCAAAGAGGCAAATCTCGATTAGAGACTCAAAATCATAATTTTATCTCAAGCTTAAAGTTCATTAGGGGGTGAATGCGTGAAAATGGATGAGTCAGCAAGACCAATCTATGAAATGATGAAATAAACGCGATAAACGATGGTAAATGCTTAAATTGCAATGTAATAGCAATAATAAAGTAACGTGAAAATCCGGATCGAATGCCATCCACTTATGAACAACACAATATCCAATTTAACAATGTTGAGAATTTTCAAATTCAAAGGGCCATTTTAAACATTTAATGAAATATGAGTCATGAAGCAATTTGAAAATTATGTACTTATGTTAAATAAGCTTCCTAATTAGTTTTTCGAGGCTACAATTACGCGAATATAATTATAATTCCGACAATTCGTAATCAATATTGGCAATAGAACAAGGGGAATGACTAAAAAGTAACATTTAGGAAAGTATAATGTTATTTACAAGTCGATAAAATTCTATGTAATTTCAATGGAAAATGAGCTCGAGTTCAAAGTCCTTTCATGTGAAAATACAAATTGAGTCTAAGCGAACACAAATACATACACGGTCCGAGGTTACTAAGGTGGCCCTTGCTCACTATCGCAATAGTTTGAGAGGGCCACCTTAGTAATCTCAAACCGTGTACATAAATATGAATCTGATGATGCTAAATGTGCACATTCTAATCTCACTTAAAAGCATAAAACCCGCATTGAAGAGAACCTTTGAAGAGCGAGGACTTTATACGGAAAAATGGATGATGTCAGAAAATTCGAGTTTTTCTTTTCATATGGCGGAGAATCGTCTTTAAATGAACGAGAAAGGGTGACTACGAAGTAGCATATTAATGCACATGACCAATTTCACCTAAACCTCATTTTTGCATTTATGTATGTAAGTGGATTTAAAGGAGGATTAATGCCCTATGAAGCTTATCGGGTCAAAATATCTCGTTCGGTGTTAAACTCCTATTTAGGAAATAAAAGAGCCATGTAGGCGAAGAACCTTCATATGGAAAAATATGAGGATTGTAAAATTAAAGCCTTTGTTGAATGTAAAGGAGCCTTTTGGTCTTTCGACGAGAAGTATTATGGACGTGAGTGTGAAAAAGTGGAATATTCTTGAGAACATCCAAGAGCTTGAGATAAATTAGTATGTTGGTTATTTCTCCTTATTGTCCCTCATAAAAAAGTTGAAATTAGAGGAAGGGATTCAATTACATGCATAAACAAGAGTATTTCAACCGGAGTCATTCCTACATGGAGCTCAACATGAGCGACGATGAGTCATATTGGAATTGGAGGAAAACACGGCTCAAAACACTCCTGATTATTCAAAAAACTACTCAAACTCAGGCTATTTAGTGAATGAGAAAATGAAGCGAAGAAATCATACGATATGGGGAATATAGGGACGAGGGATTGAGATTTATAAGTTCGGCTTTGAGGGATTCCCTCGTTGAGCAATTCAACCACATAATGACTCTAAAGGAAAACCTCCAGACAATTTACAAACATTTCCATAATTTGCACAAATGTGGCAAAAGGAAACGAAGACGAGCCTTGGATGAAAGGAACCTAATTAAAGGCATATATATTATTTTATTACTTTATATATATATTCCTTCAGTATTGTGTCATTTTCAATTTCAGTTTAATCAACACCTATATCTTTATCATTAAACGCTTTAATCTATTTTAATAGTAGCATTTTAATCACATTTGGTCGAATTACAAATATCTTCGGCTTTTATAGCAATTAATAAAAAATAGTCACCTTGTTTATGATAAGATAATTTGTAAAATATAACCTAAATTACTCAATTATGCATATATATTTAGGTTTCTTACTTGAAGTATAAAATATGATCAGTGATAATTCATATGGAAACCATTATATGTTAATACATATGGGTTGTATGTAGCTCTGCTCTGTGGAGAATTGAAATCTTGCTAAATTACATATGTGCACAATGCCTGCAATTTTTTAACAAACCTATATAAAAACAAAGATGTATTGTGCTCAGGAAAAAGGAATACAAGTCTATAATAATAGAATAAAGTAAGATAAAGGTTGATCCATAAATAATTGTAGCGAGAATTATATAAAGGAACGTTTATAAATTAAAGGATGTTGTATAAGTAGCAAGTGCATTACCAATTTGAATTGAAAATTTCCCTACTGAAATTAAACTATCACATATGCATATTCGTTAAGCTTTCAAGGTTCTCTCACAAAAAAGCAATTTCCAATTATTCATGAAATTAAAGACATTATTAATATTTTCGTGTTTAGGAGCTTTTTTAATCTCTCTAATCAAATGAAGTAAAAACGAGGAGCGAAATACAAGCGTGCCTGACTAAACTACGCTTGATTAATGTTCTACTCCTAAAGGAGTTTGTACAACTTGTATATTATATTTAATTGGACGGAATAAGAGGCTCACCAGAGTAATGAGGTTGAAGATGATCAGGGACGCCCGGATGCAACACATTCCTCCCGAGTTTCCCATCTTGAGAGAGCCTCTCGGATGACTGCGAGTTGCGAAAGGAACGCGGCCGACTTCTCAGTGACTCATTGCCTTTGAGACCCTTCAAGGGCCTGTCCCTATTGAAACAGAGACGGAACTAATTAGATGATTGAATCACGGGGCGAGAGAGATATGAGCCCACCAATCCTCCAAGAACCACAATGAGTAAAAACGAGTCTCGTCGAGGACTTGGAGACTCGCCGGAGAGAGAATATGTTAATTAAGTGATAAATCAGACGAAAAAGGAAGAGAGTCAGATAAGAGATAGGAATAAAAGTTCGAATAAGGATTCGGACTCTTTTAGTATGGGACGTGAGTTGAAAACTCTTCGGGACGATTGGTTTATTTCTCTCAACTTTTCAATTAATCCACCTTTATTCTCGATAAAAAGGACGGCTCGACTTTGAAAAGATTCTATTATATAGACATTCTATTAGGCATTAAATAAGACTCTCTAGACATTTCACAAAGAACATTCAAAAACCATCGAACGATATTTTTTTCCA
Source organism: Neelides sp. FZ-2019 (assembly GCA_009869795.1). Taxonomy (NCBI): domain Eukaryota; kingdom Metazoa; phylum Arthropoda; class Collembola; order Neelipleona; family Neelidae; genus Neelides; species Neelides sp. FZ-2019. The sequence continues at coordinate 10,168 of VJMY01000604.1, read as the reverse complement.
TATTATATAAATTAATATCTGAACTATAATTCTATCACTCTCGTAGAAATAATAGTTATAAAAATCAATGTATTATTAACTTTAATTTCTATAGCAAAGAAATTGTAAATCTGAACTCAAATGATGAATTGATAGTGTTTAGGCACACATTACAGTAAAGTAACTAAGTACTAGCATCCTAAATAGCTTCAAAAGTATTCAATAAAACTCTTGAACAAAATTATGTAAACAAAACGATAAATACAAAATTCTATAGATATTTATTGTTTATTTATTCATTACTTGTGCATACGCATATATAGTGTTATTCTTCATTTTAAACTAGCTTGGTTTAATATAAGAATTAAACCTTACTATATATAAACAGATACTTAAATAATAAATACCTATACCTACGTAACATTCTTAACACATATGAAGTATTCAACTACATTTAACTATTTATTTTAATATATTGTAACTAAATGTGTTCGGATAGTATCAGTGCAAGTGAGTAATCGGTCAGGTGAGTTGATAAATAAATGATTAGAAAGTAAATACGAGCAAAATTCAATCTAAGTAGGTAAATAGAATCCATGGTGGTTGAGTGAAAAATCAATGTTAATTCTGTGGATTTCTTAATAATATTATCAATTGCTCAATTCACTTCCTAGAAATTACACAGGAACTTATGATTGAACGGGGGATAAAATACAAAATACTTAATAATTTCTTACCAAATGAACTAAACTGGATCTTTTGGTCCGATTCCAACAGTGATTTGTAGAGATTGGGAAAGGATTTGATTTGCTTTGGGTGTGTAGGTTCAGGAAGATTCCGAGGATCGACACTCTTTGCCAGACATGGAACTTATTAGCCTAAAATATTTCGAGCATTCGCTCGTTTGTGCGAAAACTGGGCTCACTCGCATATTATTGAAAACCCACTCGTACTCCGTTCTCCCCGGCTAATTCGTGGGGTAAATTTGTGGAAATGTATGGATTTTGAAATTATCATGCATAATAAAATGTTTTAATATTAAAAGTGGATTAGTGAATTAGCCGAATGAATTAATTAGTTAGAGGAATCCAATAATCATTCCAATGAGCATATGAGAGATTAATGGGAAAGGGGTGAATCCTCTCGCGCGTCTTGGCTGTAAATCTATTTGATGCCCTCCAACTCCACCTGTGCTCCCATGAGTAATAGCGGATTATAATTTTTGAGATCATCGGCAATACACACACACACACACACACACACACAAACAGTACAACGTTAATACTTAGGCTCTGAACATATGATCTAATTGGGCTCCCACTTGTTAAATTCTCTGTCTCATATGGACGTTGAGGAACGAAGCTGACCTGTGATACTTCGATGGCCCGAGTCGTAGAGAATTACTTCCGAGGTCAATCTCGGATTCTCTCGGACACTCAACTTAGGAAATTAAAAGAACACCGTTACTCCACAAGTTCGGCAAGTCTCCTCGACCCATGGCTCCAAGGTTGGTGGAATTGGCTCGTCCTCCTCTTGCCCACGTCCCTGGCTCCAAACCTCATTACGATTGTCGGTCTCGCCGTCAACATCTTCACGTCCATCATCCTCATTTACTTCGCTCCGAAATGCAAAGAAGAGGTTCGATACTTCCCAGTTATATCATTTATCAATTCATCAATCGGCAAATTTTTCCCTTTTTGATGCGCAGTTTAAACATGACGAGGAATTCAGTATGAATTCCACAAATTGATTTAAAATAACCCGTTTCTTGGAATTGGCTGAATAATTCTCTTGCTCGAATTTTAAATATTCTTTTTAATATTTAGCCAAGCACCTTTAACAATTTAATATGAAATAAATGAATTGTTTTTTTTTACTTTTAGGCACCGGCTTGGGCCTGCTTTTTGTGTGCAGTTGGAATATTCTTTTATCAGAGCCTTGATGCTATTGATGGTAAACAGGCAAGACGAACGAATTCGTCCTCTCCCCTTGGAGAACTCTTCGATCACGGCTGCGACTCTCTCTCGACCGGTAACTAAAATTTTTTTGCTAACATGCAAAATTTTGATTATTCAAAATTGTTAAATTGTCACAATTTTCTCATTAATGGATATTATTTTCAGTGTTTGTTTCACTCGCCGTCTGTGCTTCCTGTCAATTGGGGGATTATCCGCCGCTCATGTTCATACAATGCTTTTTAAGCATCACATTATTCTACTGCGCCCACTGGCAGACCTACGTCTCAGGTTTGATAAATTCTCGAATTTAATTTATAATTAAATTGTTGAGCGGATGATGTAATTAGTCTGGTTTAATTAAATCATTCACTTAAGCCATGAATTTAATCAATTTAAGGTACTCTTCACTTTGGAATTATTGATGTGACCGAGGCACAATTTGGGATTATGGGGGTACACATTGTTTCAGCTTTCTATGGAACGGCCTTTTGGACAGAAAAGGTATTGGTGATGCTTTTATCACTATTTGACTTACATGTCTCATTTGTAATAAATTAATAAGCGAAAGTTGGTATATATTTGCTAGATAACTATTAAATATAATTTGTTTCAGAAACTGAATATTATGATATACATGTTTGATCAAATTCATAGGATTTTTTAAAATTTATTTTAGCTTCCACTTGGAATTCCTCGTTACATGCTTTATGTGAGTGTCGCTCTCATCGGTGCGTTCAGAGCCCTTTTTTGGGATTTTAAGACAATACTTTACGGAGGAGCAGGAAAAAATGGATCATCTATAGCGGTTAGTTCTAATATTATTTCAATTAAAATAATAAGACATTGATATATGTTGTCATTAAATTTGATTTCATATAATTATCTTTAACATTCCAGGGAACCAGCGTTCTGTCACCAATAATCCCCATTTCTCTCGTCCTTGTCCCTGCCGTCCTCATCGCATGGAAGAGTGACGAAAGCGTCTTTGAAGAGTCGCCTGCATTGTACATCCTCACATTTGGCCTTGTTGCCGCCAAAGTGACGAATCGCCTAGTCGTAAGTTCGATTGCAAAATCATGGTATTTCGACAATTAATCCTGATTGTTCATTTCATTTTAGGTCGCTCATATGACCAAGAGCGAGATGGAGTATCTCGACGTTGCCTTAATAGGTCCATTTGCATTGTTTATGAACCAATATTGCAATTACATTGTCCGAGAAAAATATCTTCTTTGGTTCGCCCTCGTAAGTTAAATTTTCTCACATTCACTATTTAAATAATTTCATTTATGCCACTCAAATAAGTTCAAAATTATATGCACTACTTTCTTTACCTTTCTATGACAAAAAACCAGTTAAATACAGATTAATCTGTAATTAACTATATAAGGTAATGAGGAATAAGATTATTTAAAGTGTTTTTCTTAATTAGTTGCTGGCAAGTGCGGAACTCTGGCGATATAGCAGCAAAGTCTGCGTTGAGATTTGCGACTCCCTTGATATTTTTCTCTTCAGGATTGGTCCAAAGAAAAGCACGAAGTCGGAGATCCCTTCGAGTCCTCCTCTACTTCGGAGTACTCGGTCGAGGAAGTGACCTCGGTTCACTTTTTGAATTTATGGTTTAGCTGAGCGACACTATTTTTCTACATGGTTCCTCTAGGGGATCCTCCTGCTCCTCATCGCATTTCCCAAAGGCACACTCTGGATTTGGGGCTGGGAGGGAGGGGCTCACAATAACGAAAACATGGAGCACATCCTTCTCAAATCAGATGCTTAATTAATAAATACATACATGAGATTGTTAATACAACACCTGTTCAACCCCTATGTTCCACCACATTCTGTACTCATGTGTATTCAATTTGTAACTTTGACTTGCTCATCTTGGCTCAAACCCATCTGGCCTCACACCAAATTCGATTTTATCTTGCCTAGTGAAATTATTTATAATTGCACTTGTTTAATTTTTACTTAACGAGTGACTTGCATCTTTATGCATTAAACCAATTTAGTACATTTTATAAAGCTTATCCCATTTTCTCGGATATATAGGATGTTAAATAATAACTTATTACTATAATTTCTGATTTTAAACTCAATTTATTTTTTATTTGTAATTTCTGAAAGACAAAGGATAAATTGAGTTAAAAATCAGAATAATTATATGTAGTAACAAGATAAAATTTAACATCCTATATGTCCGAGAAAATGGGATAAGCTGTATGATATAAAGCATATATAATATAAAGCATAACTTATAAATTAAATGCATAAGACAATTATTAGATCGATCCTATTTTTATAAAGATAAAGATAACATTGGCATGTAAGGTTGAAAAGACTTTGTGCACATTAATTCTGAAAATAATTCAATTTTAAAAATTCTTAAACAAAAAGCCTTATTTCGTGAGAGAAAGTCTCGAGAAATCTTTCACTCTCATTCGCCTATGGAATGTAGGAGGTCAACCTTCTCCATTATCATATCACCATAGGCTAATGATAATCCGTCACTCAAACCATTAGGAATACTGGAGAAGATAATTAATTAGAAGAAATGATTAAATTGAGTGAGTAATTGAATGAAGGGACTCATTGTATGTGGGTAGCTAGTAATAAACCGAGTGAGCGAGAAGATGACTCGGAATCAATGAGGAGGAAGAAGGAAATTAAATGTCTGTTTATATGAGCCTTTGGTCCCCTTGTGGGGATGGTATTGCCCACGTGGCTGGTTGGCCTACTTGTGAGGATCGATATTTGGGGGCGTCGGCGGCCCCCGAATTGATCGAGCGAAGGGCGAGGAAAGCAGTTGACCCGCAGCCTCCGCCACGCACAGAACCCAGGTAAGAATCTCTCTCATTAAATTCTCTGATTCATCCAACTGACTCAGAGACAATCAAGAGCCTCATGCCTTGTTGCACTCTTCATTACAATTACAACTTTATATATACTAATGAAAAGATACTTTTCATTTCTTTATATAATTAAACGCAACAATGGGTTCAAATGCTCATTCATAATTTGATTGTCCTTTTTCATACTTCCTAGTTATCTGCAGTCTTAATGAGATCAAAGCCACCAACGATTAAACAATGAGATACATATTAATTGTTATTTAATAAATTTATTCATTGTATTTGTTGATTTAGTACTTTAGTAGATATATATTTATAAATATGTACCTATTTAATAGGTATTACTATTATTAATATTCATATTATTGAAGTAAGTACAAAATGTTCCATTGAGTCATCTTTTTTACTAAACTCAAAAATTGGCTTAAGATTACAATTTTACAATGTTGAAATGAAAAATGGCTCATTGTCAGTGGAGAATGAGAAGGAAAATTCATTTTAAATTAAGCTTTGAAATGACTTACGATACTCAATATTGGCATGAACAAAGTAGAGTGGCTGTCGAGAGGAAATGGTTTATAATGAGGTTTTTGGACTTCAATCATGATTGCCTTCAACGTTAAATGCATTTTCTCCTTGTATCGTTGAGAAAAGCTCGAACCTCTCCCATAACCCCAGAGGTCTTAAATCCCCCAAATCCTTTTTTGAAACGAGCCCTTACTACTCATTCGTCATTCAGTCAGACATGAGAAGTCAAATACATGAAATATATAACCCAAAGATCGGCTTTGAGGTAAAAGAGATTAAATTGAGTTGGCGATATAGTTAAGACGGTTTTCTATATAAATTCACCCTTTTATTTCTTCTTTTCGATTTGCAAATCCTAAAAGTACGGGAAAGTGAAGGAGAAAGAATCGATCACCCACACTTTCCCTTTAAACCCCGAGAGATGAAAGGCCAATGATGTCTGTCAATGAGCTCCATTCAAATTACCTGTACTTTGAGTAACAGAATCTCCACTTTATTACATATGTAGTTTCTCTTTTTAATTCCTCGTTCAAAGGTTTTAAGAAGTAAATGCCACAAAGGGCGATTTTCTTTTACGAGTCGCTTTCTCTTGTAAGTGTTAGGTAGTAAGTGAGTACGGGGCCTAAACATACGTAATAATCAACTTTACGATCTGAGCGTGTTTAAACTCTTTATATATAACTGTCTTCAGTGTCAGCCATAGATTAAATAGTTTCACTTCCACTGGGGAAGTTTTACTTTACAATTATCGTTTAAAGCCTTTAAAAAGGAAAAGACTAAAAGGATTATTCTTAAGTTTAGAAGAAGAGAAGTTTAAAGGTCTAAAATGAAGAGACATGATACTAGTGGATGAAATTCTTGATTCTCTTTGTCAGATATCTACTTATTACCTTTATATAGGAAATTGGTTAGTTAGTTTTAGGGCTTATTGTACAAATAGATAAATACTTGGGGTAGATATATGAAATGAGAGTTATGTGCATATTTTCTGGTTGTTGAGCATATGAAAGGATGTTGAGGATCAAGTTGGCGTGAGTTCTATTGGTAGTTTGGTAGAAGATCCGAGGAAAGGTGATAAACACCGGGCATTTGGGGACGTGACAGTCACGAAAAGATAAAACGAAGGTCGTGAAGAGGGGATTAGGCGAGGAGAGTATTATGTAAACAAACCTACATGTTCGAACTTCGTTTCCACTTTCAAACGAATGAGCAAATAACCGCAGTGGATATTTACGACTCTTTGTAATATATACCTAAACACATCCATCCACACCCTCTTGGGTTCATTGGAGCACACGCCGAGGAGAAGTTTTATTACCTACTATCCAAGCCTGGGTTTATTAAATGGAATGTTCGTTGAAGATGTGGGATGGAATTTCAGGGAGGTTGAAGGAATTGATCCGGGCGTTTCCGGAGGATGGTTGAAGGGGGATGAGTGAAAAGTGGCTGTGTCCGCGGCTCGCCGACTATCTCGTCATCGTCGGGGCTAGAAGTCCAGATCACTCAGCGGCCATCCAGCCGCCGGAACTTCTCCGGCGGTATCCACTCGACGATCACAAGGACTTCCCCCTACCGCTTGATGTCGTGTACTTTTGTCAGCCCGAAGGCTGCGTCTCTGCCGGAGGGAAAAAGCCCGCTCTCAGAGACGCCGTTTCCTTCGTTTTCACCCTCACGGACAAAGACTCGGGCAAGACCCGCTATGGGGTTTGTCTCAATTTTTACCGATCAACGGATCGCCCGACGCAGGCGAGACCCAACCCGCAACACCCGTCAACTGCTCGTCGCAACTCCTGGAGGAAGTCCATTGAGAAAAGTTCAGACTCCGCCTTCTCCAGGTAAGAAAAGCTTTTAATTATTCATCACCTCATCTTTCATTATCTTCACATGGAACAATGAGCTACTAAAAACACCCGAATATAATATTCCCAAGGAGCTCAAGTCTTGAATATTAAGTGAGAATTCATATTATTCAGTATCATTAGACTCGACATAAATTGATTCATTTTCAAAGGCTTCCATCGCAAGCCATTAATTTAAAAAAAAATACAACTTGTAGCGCATTCCTTACAACCACTACATTATTTAGCCTTTATTATCTGGATTGACATGGAAATGACAGCCATACGAGTATGAGACCTAAAGTGTGACGCAAATACAATTTGAGCATGGAATCGATTTTCATTGTCCATTAAAGGAGCAATAAAATTTCGAAGCTTTTATGCCGAAGAGGTTTTACATTAACACTCTTAAGGGTCTTTCCTTGTAAGTGTCAACGGGGAGAAGAAGTCCTCAGGCGGCTTCAATGCCAATCTCTTAAATGAACAAAGTTTAATGAAGAATTATAAGTTATCTCGAGTCTCAAATTAAAACTTGCGAGATCAATAAATTAGACAGTGACGGGACTAGAGGCTTCTTCTCCAAGCACACTATGTTATGATTATTAATAAATATTTAAGAGCTCTCGTGTAGACGAGATCAAGAGATGAAGGACCAAACTTCCAAGTCAGTTCATTAGACACTGCGGATGGGAAAGTCATGTTGGGAATTTTAAATGAAACAGACTTACTCTTCGCTTAAAGGACGAGCGAGGTGAGGGAAGAAGAGAATTTGCAATTCCCTTTTCCCATTCCGTTTGGCATTTTACTTTCGATTCCATTCCCCATCTCGTTTACATGACTCTGGAAAGGAATTACCCGGAGCACTCGCAAATTTTTTCTCTAAATCCATTACAACAAAAATAGAATTATTTCCAACGGTGCCAACGAGAGTTTCATTTGAAATGGATTGCCGTTGGGAGAGAGTTTAAATATTGTTAAGGGAATTATTATTCAAATGCTCAAATTGGAATATATAAGTCTAACAAGGAGTTTTTCTCGGTCTGAAGCCTACACGAAATGGGTTTTGTAAATACATTCATGTAAAAATTCATATAGGATATTTACTTGTGTTGAAGTCTAATACGTACATAAATTCATATGTTGCAAGCCTACATAGAAATAGTGAAAGTCCAATTAAATTACTTAAAATGGAAAGAGAAGATGGAAGATTGTCGTGGAACGAATTGTAAAACAAATGGAACGATGATGGAATTCCTCAATGAGGAAATTATAGGAATGTGTTCTTGACACGCAATGGCTCTCATCACTCATTCAATCCTGTTGACAAAGGAAGTAAATTAAACGAAAGTTCTAAATGCCTTTATCTCCCACTCAATTAATTCCCCACTTTCTTCAAATTTATATGATAAAAGAGTGAAATAAAAAGCAAGAATGACAAAGACTCACTCGCCATCACCGAGCTCACCATGTACATACATATATTAACATACATAAAAGAGAAGTCATAAATGAATCCTGAATTTGCAGTGATCATCGAAGCGGAGTTTGTCCCAGCGACTCTGAAAGAGAAGCCCCTTCAAGTCGAAGGGACTCGGAAGCCCTGGCTGGGAGTTCGTTCCTCAATGCCCCGCCATCCACCCGCCTTGCTCCCCTTGGGAACGAGTCGGAGAGCGGCGGGTCGGCGTCGCCTTCGCCCCGCCCTTCTCGTCGTCGACAGGTGAGGCGAAGGAAGGGGAAAATGTAAGGTGACAAGTTTCTTTTGCATTCAGCGATGGAGAAGCCACAGCCTGACATCCCTCTGCATCCTTTCCCATCACCCTTTCTTCTCTTCCTTTCGTCATTGCCTAAGTATCCTTAAGAGGATTATCGATGCTTCTCACGAGAAGAGCTCACCTCGTCGTGTCGGAGCCTCGAAGCTCAATCAAAGGTCCGCCAGAAAGCACAAACTTAAACATAATTCCCAAATGCTCTTAAGGATTTAAGAACACATTAAAGCCGGATTAATGCTCACACGATGACTTGGACTCCTCTAGGGATAGTTTATGGGGAGTATTAACGGGGAAAGGCAGCGGCGACGGAACCGGGTCCTTCATGAGCCACGACGTTCGGGAAATTGAAACTTGGATACTTCGGTTTCTCAGCGCTCCCGTCCCCGTTCCTTCTTCGACAAGAGTCGAGGTTATTTTTTTAAATTACACTTTAGGAAATCTAATTAATTAAAGCTTAATTAGTCTAATAAACCTAGTTTGACAATTAAGCCCAATTAGTTAGAATAAATGATTAACTGCGTAATTGCAAAACTAAATTTATGCTAAGTTAGAAAGAAATTAGTCTTGACTTTTTGATCTTTATGTAAGTATGTATGTGAATAATGTGAAAAATTAGTTTGATTTCAACATATAGTCAATGTTTTTTATTGTGTTATTGAATCAGTTGGAGATTCTTCCGAGTGATCTTGGTCCGCCGCTTCTTTTCGCCCTACCAGACAAAACTCGATTTTCTCTCACTGACTTTCCCCTCCACTTGCCATTAGAACTCCTTGGGGTTGACGCGTGTATTCAAGTCCTCACCCTCATAATTCTCGAGTGCAAGGTCAGATTCTTCTTTAACCCCGCCCATTGCTCTCCACACAATGATAATATTTATTATCAGTTATGAATCTTATGAAGAGCATATTGAACAATTTTATGAATCAGCAAATACATAAGTGAAATTACTGCAATAGTCAATATTGACGTTTGTTTTCACATAGGTTGTAATACAATCAAGAGACTATTCGGCTCTCTCTATGTCTGTCTTGGCCCTCGTGACGATGTTGTATCCATTGGAATACATGTTCCCTGTCATTCCATTGCTTCCAACATGCATGAGCTGTGCTGAGCAGCTCCTTCTTGCCCCAACACCGTATATCATTGGCATTCCAGCCTCTTTTCTTCCTTACAAGAAGCATTTTAGGTAACATTCTTCACAAAATAATATGCATATATATATATATATATATATATATATATAT
>VJMY01000603.1:0-44100 GCA_009869795.1 Neelides sp. FZ-2019 | reverse complement strand
TTTTCTATATCAATAACTAATATCTCATATTGTCAAATTGGATGATTAATAGTGCTTAATGCCTTTAAATATGTTATTGAAATGAAATGTTTATTTTTCTTTATAAAATTATACACCATATAATGGAGTTTACAGGGAAAAAATCTTTGTGAAAAGAAACAAGAGAAAAGGGAATTTATAATAATAATATAAAAAGGACGAAAGGAGTCAAGTGCACCTCGTCGCATAAGGCTTTATTTGCATTGCTTGAAAATTAACCAACTTTGTAATTTATTGATCTTGAGAGAGTTGATGAAAAAAGTGAGATTAATTAGATTGATAATTACCTACTTGTTTATTTCCATTTATGATTTAAGTTAAAATTGGTGAATACCTAAACATTTTTACAAATAGTAATATTATAGTTTATAGTAATATTATAGAAATAAATTATTTTTCAAATCAAATTATGATAGACTAATTAGGATGACACAATGTAATTTGAGACAATATGATCTAAATACAGCTAGAAAATACAAGAAACAAAATAGAAAGAAATAAGTATATGAGATGAAAACAACTGTCTCTAACTATATTCCCATTGGAAGATAAGTATCCCGGGCATTATATTGCTCCAATTTAATTTATAATACAATCCAAAGAAAGCTCTCTTTTCACTTTCCAACTGTGTTTTGAACACATGATTTTCCCCAAACTATTTCACTGAAATAAATTACATTAGAAATTATAGAAAGTATATTCTATTTCAAAATTACAACTGAAGCATTATGAAAAGTAAAAATCATAAATTATCATTTATTGGGTATATTTTAATAAATTAAATGAAACATTTCTTACTCGCAAGTTGACCCGAATATATATTTTATCACGAGATTTTCATCGGTGCAGTTTTTGTATAATTCGCTCCTTGTTGCGTCGCTAAAGCAGCTTTATCCTTGATAAATTCTATTGAATTTATTCATTGAGATTTCATGTATTCTCATAATTCAAAGTTCAAATGAATAACAATAACCGATAAGTATAACATATGAAACTTTTTTTAAATTAACAAAATTATGCTAATTCCTAACCTGGTATTTTTATCAACATTTTCTATGTTGCAAGCATAATGAGCAATTGCATTAAAAATTTTTTCGGCATGAGAATCTTGTACAAAACAATTGCCAATAATTATAAAAATATTTCCAGCCCAAAGTTTGAGCTTCGGAACATCGGCACAAAAGAGTTCTTGAAATTTATTCACTATGTCTCATTATAAAAAGAGTCTGAGTTTCTAAGCTGAATCGAATGTCATAATATGAAAACTGTTGATTTTAAATTTATAAAGTATTTAGCTAACGATAAATCAAGATTGTTTCCACAATAAATATCATAAATAAATATTTGAATTTCACAAAATCTATTGAGTGGAACATTTTTAAGTAGTTATTATATGTACAGGTTAGGTAAATTATACAAAAGAGTAAAGGTTTTGGACCCATAGGTTACCAACTCACCAAATTTTAGCGGCTTATTACAACGTTTTTATTGAGGCAAATTTCTCTGGTTGAAAGTATATCAAAGATACCATTGTTCAACCCATTTCTGTCAACATTTTGTTGTCGTTTTATCATATTTATTGTCAATATACCAAAATATAAAATAGGGAATATCAATTTACCCATTTGCGATTTCATGGTAAAAGTTTTATTTATTAATAAAATTGATCAAAAACAAAATACTTAAACGAATATTTAATATTAATCGATATTGAATACAAGATTTACAAGATAAAGAGTATTTGAATTGTTATAATAGATGGTTGAAATTGTTTTAAAGTTTTAAAATTTCTTCAAGGAATAAAGATGAAGTCTAAACTGAACGAGTGTTGGAATGATAATCACTGATTTACGCCTTTTGAATGTTCACTTCTTAGGTTGATACTGCTAGTATATAATAACAATTTATAAGAGGTATGGTAGTGGTCTGATGGAAATATGGAAATATAATAAAGATTAAAAGGCTAAAACCCATAGCTATTTGTTGTCTATATTGACAGTACTGATCAGCATTTTTAAGCATTATTAAAAATATGTTATCTTTAAGGAAAGTATATTTGTAAAGCTTATTGAATAACGATAATTCATTCTCCAAGTTTAAGAAAATTTCTTTATATTCGCATGCATATATTGTATGATCAGAAGATCAGACTAAAAGCAATTTTGCATTCCTATATATTATTTTATGCCTACCCCATAGGCTGCCAAAAATATTTTTTTAAATATTTATTTTATTCAAATTACTTGAAAAAATTGACGCTGATACATAGCAAACATACAATTATAAAAATATAAGTAATTATTAATCAAATTTTAATATACAGATAATATAATTGTTATTAATATAGAATATCACTACGAGTTAATATATTTATATAAATGTGATTGTGATGATTTATTCATAGATTTGAACGTTCTTCATATTTCGCTCAAAACATCAAAAGAAAATTTCAATTATTTAAATAAAAAAATAAGCGTTTGATTTTCCAGTTTTATCTTTTCTATTTGACAATTTTGAAATAGTAAAAGAGGTGAAGTTCACGTTTTTGCAATCTAATCTCTAAATTTGGCAAAAGATTTTAAATTCGAATGTTTGAAGTTTAACCCTTAGCCAACGATAAATTTATTTCAATAATTTAACTATCTCTCTGTAAATATTCCACTCCCTGTAATACAATTTGTCATTCTCATTTTCGGGTGGGAGAAGTATGATTTCAAATGACGTATATATACGTCTATCGTTGGCTAAGGGTTAATTAATTAAAGTTACTCATTATAGGGTTAACCCTTTAGCATGGCGTGGAAACAAGTGTTACCAGTAGAAAAATTGTTATTTTGTGGATTGGTAACGCGTTCATACCAACAAAAATACTTTCGAATTATGGAGTGGTAAAGCGTTCATACCAGTGAAAAATCCTATTATTTTCTTTATTTCCTATTTTCTTAAACTCTAACATCAGTCAATTAACATTAACACAAATTTTTCAATATATTCTTATGTAAAATTTAGAGATATGTTAATTGAAGGTCGGTGACCTCATATTTGACCCTAGACTTTCAAATATTAAGTTGATAAGTTTTACATGCATTGAAAAATTAGAGTTGCATTATTTGGCTGAAATTCGGGAGTTTCACATCTTAACTTTTTGATAAAAAATTAAATCCTTAATCCTTCCCACAAAACCGCTAATTGAAATTTCATCTTTGAACATTCATTTATAAAACCACGTATGAAAACACTCCAAATATTTGCAACCTTTTCATTACTATGATTCTATAATGAAAACAATTTTTCTCTCAAAAATTGCCACGCTAAAGGGTTAATGAGTTATTGATAAAAAGGTCATGCAAGTGCTGCTTTTTATTACACATTACATTTATTAATGAAATTTAAACAAAAGAATCATCAAAATCTGCTAAAACCTTCATTTTTACATTTTAGTGTTATCTCACGGCTCGTGAGATGCAATGTAAAGGATTTGAAAATCAGCTCGTGAGATGCAAGCGCTCGAACCTTATGTAAAATCTCTATGCTTCATCCACCCAACGCATAAAGTCAATGATTTTTAAAAAGTTTTCCTGTGATTTTGATAGACTAATATTAAGCCATATAGTCATTTTTAGTCATGTTTTAAATCCCCATATAGTCGAATAGTCGTTCCGCGACTATCATACGAAACGGTCACTGGTTAGTACATAATCATTAAATCTAAAATTTCAAATTAATGATACAAATATATTTTTAATAATAAATTCAAACAAATGATTTTGTAATTATTTATTTATTTGAATACCACATATTATATTGGAATAAAAACTAATGGTACTGATATAGTGATATATATTAATTATTTACAATTTATAAATCTATTTCACTAACATAATAGCCTAACTTGAATATTTTGCCCCTTTTTGAATTCACAAACTAGGTAACATAATTCCAATTAAAGCATACCAACTTCAATATAAGAGGGATTTTCAATTTACTCGTCATTTTTTATCCGATAATAAAAATCTTCATAATATGAAAGCTTGAAAAATATTAAATGATATAGAAGATCTTTATTGAAATAGACAATAATAATTGTGGATTCTCTTCTCTTAAAAGAATAGTTTCAATGAAGAGCGTATTGCAACCGTTTTTCTTAAACCCATTGATTTGTTATTAAGAGATACTTGAGATATTTTCTCGGTTCGTTTTCTAATTATCTGAGAGTCTAATGATTATTCTTATGTTACCAAAACCATCCATCCAAAATCTTCCTTCTTGCAATTTAAAGTAGGTAGTTTAACCTTGATTTTCATCGCTTTTTACAAATATATTATTTCTATAAAATAAAATATTAAATATGTAATTGAACATCTAAACATTCCAAGAATGAGAATAATAAATATTATATAATGGGAAGTTAGCAAAATGTTTTCTTTGAATGGACTTTGATGCTATTATACGTAAATTATTCTAAAAGTAAGTGTTGATTTTTGCTGAGAGTTCGTCATGAAGATTACGTCATATTCAAGGACTCAAGTCATTTCCAGTTCCATAGCGGAATATCCAAGTTACTTAGAATTCTATCCAGCTACCAGGCTGATCATTTTACAACTCCTATCATCTTTACGCACATCGTGAATTAAAGAGTAAAAAGTTGTAGTTTAATCATATTAGATAGGTGAAAGAATTTGCACATGATTAGCTTCCTTTGTTTATCATTATCCCCCATCCTTCTCTTCTGCTCGGTTTGCCTGTAAATGCGGCTCCCCTCGCACTTGACTCATCATTCTTCCTCCAAACTTCCTGCAATCAATTCATTTACCTACCTTTGCCTTGTTCATTATCCATCTCTTTTAACCTTAAACTTCATCATCTTACAGACGGGGTCTTCTCCTTGAGTTTTTCTACTTTGGAAATTGTCAAATACAAGGTTAGCATTTTCATAAATAATATATAGAAAAATAAAATTCTGATGTCATAAACTATAGATGTGACAATAGGAATAAGATATTTTATAATGTTAGTGCTAAGAATAACTTAAGTTTCGTGTGACTTTTAACATGTTGTAAATAATAACATTTCAACAGTCACTAAAATCTTTTATTTTATTTGTCATTTAATAATTAAGGAAACTACTTATTTTAATTCCGTTTCTACATATTTTTAGATGGCATTTATGATCAATACTTTATAATATATACCTAATTGATATTTAATAATTCTAATATTTTATCATGTGTATAAAATATTAATTCCTTCGTTGCACTGCACGAGGGGGAAATGAATTGAAGGTTTTCATTTTCCAGCGTATTCATTCAATGTCATAATGTTTTGATTTGGATATCTTTTGTAATGACAATACAAAATGATTACGTTTTATCGCTATCGATCCTTGTTTCGTAATACTAGGAAATGAAATACAAAAAGATAGACATACATTCATAAAATAAACTTTGTTAAATATAAGCGCACTCGTTTTCTATATTCATACGTAAATATATTTATTTACACAGTTCAAACAACTTGAGTAATAATATGCATCGTTTAAAATAAAATTAACAAAATTTGATCAGAGCGACATTTATCAAGTTTAAGGCCATTTCAAAATTTCTCGATATTGAAGATGAGTAATATTTATGAATCTATCAAAGACCTCTAAAAATTATTTTAAGATACACATGAATACTCGGAGTTTAATACGTTCATTCACATGGCCTCAATTTATTAGGAAATGTCAAAATTAACAGCACATAATTGTATAACAATCAAATTAAATAAATTCGCGGATCAAGCAAGCTGTATCCTTTTATGAATATTTTCAAAGAATTGGAAATAGAGATTTTGAAAGCATGGATCTTCTCCATACTTTTTATTCTTATTCTGAAGTTATTCATAATCCCCTATCCCGTTTATGACAATTTGACAATTAAGGTGAACAAAACGATATGAAACTATATGGCACGTATAAGTCATTTAACATTGAAGGAACGGAAGTGGTTGCGACTTAAAACGGTTCAACAAAATGTCAAATTTTTATTTTGTGCATTGAGTCGTGATCTCCTCAATCATTTGATTCTCCTATACATAATTCTCCTTCAATTTACATCCAATTTTTTCAACTTAAGTATAGGATGTCTATGTCTGTATCTATAGAATATATCATTTGCGCCTTGCTTTTGAAAATTCTGCTATTTCGCAATAAAAAATGTGAACATGATGTAAAAACTTTCGCATACTCATTTTAAGAGCATTAAACTATTTTAAGTAAAGATGAATAAAACGCGCTCAATTTTCCATATTACTGATATCATATACGATAAGCATTTTTCGATCAGAAAGAGAAATTTATTATTAACTGTTGAATATTTTTTGATTTTGGGAGTTCATGTGAAAGAATTTTATAGTAGAATAATCTGAAGGATTGTTGTGTGATTTTGAGGAATTATTGAAATCCCTCAATTTTGCTTCCTCTTCCTCTTTCGTTTGTTTTACATTTGCGGTTTAATCTTTAATCAATAAGAATCGAGTTTAAACAAAATGAATTTAAGATTTATGATCCATCATGATCTAGTTCATATAATCTTTGTTGAACTCTTGGATTTTCTCAAACGAATCATTTGAATTGGAAATTTTAAGTGGAATTGTTTTACTAGTTGAATATATTAAAGCTTTTTTATTCTTACTGCCCTGATGTTTTACATTGTTAGAATATAGAATATAGGCTTATAAATAAGCACTATAAATATTTACAACGAACTCATAAAATGCCTCCATACATTTTTGCTCTTACTCTGGGATTCTTGTATTAGTGCATTAGTATCTTGTAGCTTTTCTATCAATAGACTTCAAATAAAATGCATTTATATTGTTTTCACAATAAATAATTTAAAATGTAAAATTATGTATTTATCATAAAACAAATGTGAATTACATAAAATGCTAATTTCTTAATGATATTTGATGTAAGTCCTTGATCCTTCAGTTAAGTATATTAGCTCAAGCATCAAACAGTGAGTTTTGTGTATGCTAGTTGAAACTTGAGGCTATTGATTTCATAGTGAGGAAGTGAGGATTTGAGGATCAAAGTGAAATCAACAAAGAAAAGCACGGATTGAATATAAAAGAACGAATGTTCTTGTGTTCTACTACGCGATGAAGTGTTTTGGAGAAATTAAGCAAAGCAACACGTCAATGTTGCTTTGTTTATGAATAAAATTGGTGGTGAATGAAAGAGACGACGTAGGCAAAGGGGGTCCATTACAATTGTTATGGATTCGACTCTCTTTCAAGGTTCATAAACAGAAAGTTTTTAAATATATTTTCTCAAATGCGACTTTGCTATGATTTATTCAACGAATCCACCACATAAGGAAAGTCGGAGTATTTTGCCAGCTTCGCATTTATTTCCCTTTAACTTTTTAAAATTAGTTATGCACAAGTTTGAAGTTTTTTTTTCCATTAATATGCGTTCAAGCAAGCGAGTATAGTTTGGTAGTGTATGACTCACCAATTGGGTGAATTGATTTTTTTCCTCTGATAAATAGCTGATATGTCGTAAATTGTAAATAATCTTTACTATATGTAAACTACAAATATGTGTTGTATACTCCATTTCATACATTAGATTGTCAAAAGCCTTGAGACAAAGGACTCAAAGGAGGAATATTAAATATTATTTTCAAGTCTCAGCTGAATCATTTTCGTTATAGAGCAATTGGAACTCATTATTACATCATGAATGCCCATTTGTTCATTGAATAGCTATACTAATAGATATATTAAGTAGTAAGTTCAAATTTGTGTATTCATAGTAAAGATCTTACTTATATTGACAGAAACAGATATACAAAGAACTTGAGGACAATGCAGGTTTAGGACTTAGGTTTACGACTTCTCCAACAAAGACTTGTAATAACGAAAAGGTTTTTTTTTTTACTTATCTTGGCTTTGGAGTTTTAGAGTTTTCATAATTTTTTAAATTTGCATTTTATTCTAATACTCTTTACCTAATATTTAGGTAACATTTTTTATTTCCATATTTGAAAATACTTAAAATTAGATAAAAATGGGTTGTGAATAAAATTAAATCAGTTTTGCAATGAATTAGTTTAGTTCTGATTTTACTATATAGAAGAATCATCTTTTAAATTCGCATTGAAATATGCATCAGTATACCTATATAAAATTAATATATATAATGAGTTCACGTCTGGTCATATATCCTCAGAGGAGATGTTATATTAATTCATGTTTGCAATTTTAAGGAAGTTTTACTTGATTAATAGTTCAACTTGTTATCATGTAAGTGAACCAACAATTGTTCAGCCCTTCATTCCAAATTGCACATCCTTCCATCTACATATAAATAAACACTAGAATTTGTTTCATTTCCTATTTGAAGAAACTGATTGAATATTAGCTAATCAAATGCGTACCCACTTCAATTCATCCTTACCTATTTCGCATTTCTCGTGTCATTTTCTGACCCGTCCTATTTCTACCAATTGTCTTATACAAATTATATTTATATAAAACATCTGTATTGTCCTAAACATATATGCTTTGTCTACTGGCATGTATGGACGTTTCCCGGAGTTGCCGTATAAGTATAAATTCATTCTCAATATCTCAATCAAACCTAACGGGTTTGAATGTTTATGGTGAAAAATATTAATTTTTTCTCAATCTCCTCACAAGTCATTGGCTTGTGGTTGTTCTGTTTACCTTTAGATATTAAACATTCAATTTCGAGTTCACATTTATCCCATTCATGAGGGATGTCCTGATGAAGCCATTGTGTATGTCGTTCAATTCCAAACTGTAGTACCCAACTCTTTATGTAATATTTAATGTAAATAAGGCAAAAGAGATTATTATTACTCATGCAATATTTATTTTAATCTCAAGTTTTATTTAACGTCTGTCTACCTATCAATCATTCTCTCGTTAAATCCCAGTTTAGAATCTAAACGTTCTCAATTTCCCATTTGCTTATAAAGATCTCATTACAATTTAAATTGATCGGCCAAATTAAATCAAACTGTTTATATGTTGACACCCACAATTTAATGACAATCATGCCAACAGAACATTGAAAGATCAATTGCTCACGTAGGCTATGAGTGAACTTTCAAATAAACAATTTTTTTTTGAAAGTTCCTGGTCATGTTAGGAGAATTTCCAACTTTTCTTCCTCAACTTCAACTTAAGTTTTATTCGTCTCGCCATATAGAGAAAGGGAAACCCAGAAATGATTTCGCTTCTCTTCCAACTTCAAGAGTCGTTGGGTGAGAAAAGAAATTTAAAAAATCAAATGCGGATGTCCACTTGGAGTTGTTCAATAATCGAAGTGCATTTAATCGCAAGTTCACATTTCCAACACCTCCACAACTTTTCTCACATTTTCGATATTTGTTTTTTTTTCTTTTGTAGTTGATATTCATTACATTCCCTCATTTCGGATTTCCCAGTTGAATAAAAATATGAATATGGAAATATAAATGAGCCTTTTGTTTAGCTATAATTGATTTTTATTAGGGATAAATGATTCTATTTAATATGCCATTTCTTTTCCTCAACGACAAAGTTTCACAGTAAGGTCAGGAATAATCACTTAATTAATTCCAAATGGTTAAAACAGATTCGTTTTCACCTTCATTCGCATCCTCGGTTTCTCCATTCAACTATTACATGTGATGTGTCATGACATCATCTTACTATACATTCTCTGCATTGTATAAACTTGATCTTTACATTTTCCTTCCATTTAGCCATGCATCCGTGCATGTGTACAGAAGTGTATTGAGGACGACAGGGATTCCCAACGAGTTGTCTCTTCCCCATATCTTTAATAAATTCATTAGAAATCAGACAAAGATCGTCAATGCAAGAGAACTAGAGAACAAATGCCTGTTTATTTATTGTAGTTATGAGAGTAAAATGGCGCATTATTATACGCAAAAACAGGAACTTTTTTGTCAACATTTGTAGCGACGTAATGACCCATGAATTCAACATCTCATAGATAAGATTGTAGGAATGAAGTAACATTTTCGAGTTATTTGCAAATGAAATCAATATGGTTTTCTGGGGGTCAATTCAGAATCTTCTTTGCATGCGCATGTAAGCATATTAATGTACACAAGTAAAAAAGTATTTTTTTTCGTTTCTTGGCTCGTTACATATTTGCTCTAAAATCATTGTTTCATTGGACGAATTATATGAATTGTCTCAATTTGAGAGGAATTAATTCCATTTGCAGTGAATCTTTGTTATTTATGCATATTAGGTATCGAAGGTCGAGGGTGACGATTTCCCTTATTGTATTACCCATATGCATAAAATTCTTTCCTCAATTGGTTCCAACACGAGATTCGTCGAGGAAGAATGTCAAGTAAATACTCTTTGTTTGATGAACAACTACATATACACAGAGATTTTTATGAAGTTATGTGTCTAGAATCCTTACATGAAAATAACATCTGTAGCGTTTAGCACTTATTCAAATGAGTTGACTGGAGTGTTGAGAAATTGAGAATCTCCCCTGCGTCGTCTCTTTTCTTCTAGCTAGGGGGGAACGAGGGAAAAAAGCATGAACGAGCTCCACAAGCTCAGCAAGGGTTAATGGGTTAAGAGCTTACGACTCGTCATGTCGTGTAAATGCAAGTTTACGTTTTCCCATTTAAACTCTTCGTAGCACCCAGTATCTTTTATTACTCTCATCTTTTATTGTTAGACCATCAGTAAAAAAAAATGAGATTAGAGGCAAATTGTCCAATTTAAATCAGGGGAGACAACTTTTTATATCATTTGAAATTATTTTTTGTACGAACTTACTACTTATTCATCATTAGATCTATTTAAAAGGACGTTCTTCATATTCTAAATTTTTCTATTGCTTAGTGTGATCTCAACAAGAATTATATATTGACAAAGTGAATCATTGTTTTGATTTTAAAATCCGTGTTAGTGAATCATGATTTCCATTATAAACATTTGAGATTATTTATGCGCATTAGAAACATGGAACCCTATACAAATACGTTTTTAAGTATATATAGGGGCGAAAAGAGATTCATATTTAATTCAATGCGAAGACATTAAAATAAATTATACAATACCTCAATGCTAATATTGGTTTGAATAGTGATGATACATGATCGGATTTAGAATTATTAGGTGTAGCATATACATATATCCATGTGATTTATTGTTAGCAAGTTATGACTTGATAATCACTTTCAATTATAATTATATAAAAGAAAGAAACGTGTTCTTCCTTTTCTCAATTGAAACGGTGGAGTGAACTTGAATTTCCCCAATCTCTTCCTTCGTTCTGTAACGAAATTGCAACGTAAAAGAATTTCATTTTTGCCAATCTCAACCTCATTTAATGAATCCGCGTACTCATTTTCACCACCTACTCTTGTTTATTGATCTAGATTCTATTGACAATTAAAACTTATATTTTTCTTTCCTTTAGTCATGATAGAGAAAGCCATGGACGAGCCCAAGTCGCCCTATTTTAAGTTTCTCGTCGTGGTCGACATTGAAGCGACGTGTGAGGAAAGCGTTGAAACTTATCCACATGAGATCATCCAACTCCCAGCAGTCCTCATTGACACAGAGAAGGTCGAAGTCATTGACAAAGTGTCTTTTTACGTCCGCCCAGTCATTAATCCAACGCTTTCAAAGTTTTGCAGCCAATTGACTGGGATTTCACAGGTAATCATTTACATTTTATATTGCATTTTATTAAATTACTTATGTTGTATTTAGTTCAAAAGTATTTAATTATAATTGTGGAATAAATATTTATTAACATGCTGTATTACTTTTTATTTAAAGCGTCAAGTTGATGAAGCTCAGCCATTTCCCATTGTTCTCAAAGAATTTGAAAAATGGCTCGAGTCGCACGGCCTGGGAGTCAAGACGTCTTTTTCAATTGTGACAGATGGATCATACGATCTCGGGAAATTTTTCCTTGAACAGTGCAAGGTATGTATTTAGTCTTTTAAGTCTAATGATAATATTTATAATTATGAATTTATGCAGCGCTAAATAGTTTACAAAAATATTAATGAGAATTGCTCTGTTTATTAATAATTTAAATATTTTTGATCAGAGAGCCAATATTTCATTTCCGAGGTATGCAGAGCGTTGGATCAACATTAGACGAGCATTCAATGCACGGTTTAAAACAAAGTTGCCTCAGGTTTGCTGAATTTTTGCCATTTTATTCAATCATAGATTTAAATTGAGAGATAATTTGGCTCGGTCCTATTATCTGTAGTATAGATTTGTAGAGTATATTTTAAGCATTTATATATTTATTTATTAATCCAAATTCAATTCAATTAATCAAAATTTAATTCTCTTTTCTCAACAGACGAATTTGAAAAAGATGCTTAGTTTGATCGGAGATAAATTCGAAGGAAAGCCGCATAACGGCCTGGACGACTCAATTAACATATCCAAAATTGTTCTCCATCTTCTCAAGCTTGGCGTGGATCTTTACCAGAATGAGCGGATTGTTCTTGGAGCCGAAGAGCAACAAGAGAATATCTTGCGCCAAAGACTTTCCAAAGGACCAAGGTGAATCTCACTAAATGTCATTTATTAACTATCAAGTTAATTTAAAATCTTTCTAAGTTTCTCAATTAATTAATCATAATTAATTCTTATAGTTAAGCAATAATAATGATTTTTGATAGATGGATGTATCTTCCACTTGTTGCGCCAATTTCATTCAAGGAATTTCTCAAGATCATGCAAGAAGGACAAAATCGTCCAAGTTTGAACTTTTACAGTCGGAAGGTGAAAGTTGATGAGAAAGAAAATTGCCCGCCGGCGTCTCTGCAATTTGAATCAACTTGCGATTGTAAGATCTTTTGTGCGTCCAAACAAGCGGCATTGGTCAAACTAATTCTTAAGAAAAATCCCAAGGATCTTTCAACTAATCAATTTTTTGAAGGGGAGTTTGTCCAGACGGTTTCTGGCATGACGGTGATTCGGGGCCCATATTCCCCTCAAATCTCTTCATACCCCCAAGGGCTCCATCAAATTCACCAGATTGGAGTTAACCAACCGGGAATCGGCCACCAAGGGATGTTCCCTCACCAACTTGGCCCTCAACCAGGTCCATGTTCCATCATGCCGATTCAACTAGGAGCAAACTCAGGAGCCCAACAAGGAGTCATGAGTTCTCAAACGCTCATCCCACCATTCTTGCCAACCCCAATGCCTGGATTCTACCAGTGTGTGAATATAGAAAATGTGTTTCCTAATTAAACAAAGCTATTTGAAAGACAAGGCTATTGTACATAATACCGTTATATTATTATATTATATAAAAGTTAATGAGTTCAATTTTACTTTTTGACTGACGTTGTTGCGTTATGCGGCTAAAGTTCAATCAATGAATTATGTATATTTATCAAGTTATTCGTTTAAAGTTTTTATAAGAGTACTTTATTTGTTTATTTAGTAAGTAAGATTAAATCATTGGATTATCATGAAATATTTGTACATAAATTTTCATGGATTGTATATAATTGCAGTTAAGTTTGATATACCATTCTACCATAGGTAGTAGAGTTCATTTTATGTTCATTTGCATAGAAGCGGTTAAAAGTTACTAGAATTAACAGTTAAGTTAAATGATCCTTAAATGCCAATGCATTATGTTGTAATAATGTGAGTAGAATAAAAGAACTTTCAACGAAGTATTTTAACAAAAAATTGATCAAGAAATGGATTTATTTATTTATTTATTCACTTTGTATGCAAGAACCTGAATATCATTATTTAAATTCGATTAAATCTGATTTATCACTTTTACATAAGTTCATATGAATGAAAATTCTTTTCATATCTCTCGCTTTAATACTCATTTCAATATTTCTCGATAATTATAGCCGTTTATGTGTACGTTTTCATAATTAGGAATACTTGTAAAGCTTGATGCAATGATTCCCAGAATCTGCAATTGAGATGTATCCATCGGATGTAATGCAGAGGCCTTGAGGTCCATACAACGGCTCCATTGATGTGCTTACATAAGAGAGAAACGACCCTTGACTATCGAAAATCTGAAATGAGAGAAAATGCCGTTAGTAAATGGGAAAACAGTTTTTAGTTTTGGATTGTACTTGAACTTTGTTTTTAACTATTTGTTTTCTAATTTAACTAAATATTTATTCAAAATTAGAAATTAAATAATTACTTGAATCCGACTATTTCCCCAATCAGCAACCAAGATATTATCGTTTTTATCAACTGCGACTCCAGTTGGAGCGTTGAATTGCCCATTTCCTTCTCCGTTTGTTCCAAAACTAAACAAATAATCTCCTTCATTGTCGAAAACCTAAAATTATCATTATATCGTTCAATTAGAATTCAATTCGATTATAAATTAATAATTATGAAACGAAATTTTTACTTAATATTGATTAGAATTTTGACTGGTTTGAGTTGAAATAATAAAAGTAATGAATTCAAGTTGAAAAAGCACAATATATAGTACAGACCTTAACGCAATGATTGTGAAAATCCGTGACAATAATGTTTCCACTGCTGTTGACTGCAATGAAATGAGGCCCAGCTAATTGACCCTCATCGTTTCCCTTAGAACCAAATTTATTCACCAATTTCCCATTGGGTTGAAAAATTAGAATAGCAGAGGCCTTGTTGTCAACCACGTAAATGAGACCCTTGGGATCAACAGCTAAACCTTTCGGTCCTAAAAGTATAATAAATATTTTATTTAGATTATTTAAATTAAAAAATTAAATAACTTGGCTAAATGAGTATAAACCTAAAAGTTTTCCGTGTCCAATTCGACTCATAAACTTTCCCGAAGGATCATAAATAGAGATCCATTTATTATCATAGTCTGCAATGGCAATGTTCCCAGTTGTGGGAAGAATGGCGACTCCAACTGGACTTTGAAGTTGTCCAACAGTTCGTCCACGAATCCCAAATCTAAAAAATAAAATAAAAAATTCATGAATCCTTTTGTTAAGAGCAGCGAAATAAATTACTAGTTAATTGAACATGTCAAGTTTAAGTCTAAGTATAGCCAGCTTTATCAGTACGCAGAGTACATAGCGTTTAATCCTTTCTGATCAAGGTGACGTTGGTCTAACCTTAGTTTGCATTCTCCAGTATTGTCAAATATTTGAACGCATTGATTGTTGGAATCAGTGACGATTAAACGACCATTCGGCGTGGACGCAACACCTTGAGGATTCGTGAATTCTCCGCGATTTCTTCCTCTTTGACCGATCATGAGAATCAAATCATCTTCTAACGTGTTGCTTCTCCTGGAACTTGATCCTGTCAAAATTGGTTAAACGCTAAGTTGAGTAAAGCTTAAGTTTTGACAATGTCATTTTTGAAATATTTAGGAAAATGAACTACCGTTTGGTCTGCCAATGTGCCCATTTGTATAAAGTCTTTTCGTCGGAGTTGAGACTTTAGAGCGGGGAGACAAAGACGCTCCATTTGTTCTTGGAATTCTTGAGTGGCTTGAATGAACGCCGGTTGGAGAATCGTCATTCAACTGGTGTACTGGGCTTTGCGTGCAAGACCGCTCGTCCTCATCATACCCATGGAACTACATAGAGTCATTCAATTACGAATCAGATAATATATAAAACTTAAATAGTCTTTAATTAAAGCGTAGAGTTGTATATCTAAGATATTTTTCCAATTTATGTTTGTTGATTTACATTGAAAGGACTTCCGGAGATTTGCTGATCTTTGGCAAAAACAGAGATAGCAAAGTGGCCGATTCTTGAAACAAGGAAGCGAACAATGAAGGTTCTCGAGTCTGAGGCTCTGGGTTGCTCGAGGGACAAAACGCAGTCTTTGGTAGAGGAAATGACATGGATGTCATCCGGACGAATTTCCAAATGAGGTGCGTGGTTCATGGAAAGGTGAAGTCTTAGAAAGTGTCTTCTGCCGATCGGAACACATCGAGATTCAATGACATCTCCAGAGACAGCCCAGCCCTTGTGCACCGACGACACGACCCGTCCCAACCCATTCACTTCCAAATTCTCCACGCTATTTCCTTCAAACCTGAAAGAAAGCAAAAAATTGTTATTTTTCATTTAATTAACGGCGAATTAATCATTTTTAAATAAATTCTTCTTTTCTATTCTTACTCTCAGAGCATATTGAATGAAATTATTGAAGCAAATTAATCTAATGTTCTCTCGTTAAATCTTCCTCTCTCACATAGATGAATAGGCAAACGTTGGATTAGAGGGTTTACTAACAGGAGATTCTTTTATATCAGAATTACACATTGCGTGACATAGATTATACGAAAGAGCAAAATCGCGAGTTTCCAACACGGAGGAAGTTAGTAATGATAAGGTTTTAATAGGCTTAGAAATTGAAAAATCATGTTTATGTGTAATTTGCTATTATTTGTAACATATACTCGGCTGTGTAAATGAAGGGTAAATTGAACGGAAGAGCAAGTAATATAGAGAAGGTCGCAATTCCCCCTCGTCCCCTTTACTCTATTAACCTCAATTGTCTAGTGTTGAGTAGTATTGTTTCCCTACTTCCTTAACAATCCTTCATTTTTAACGCTTTACATTTACTAGGTTGGTGAGATTTAAAAAAATGAAGACCCTTTAATCGACATGTACATAAAAGTAGAAAGGGGGCCAAATTATTAATTTTCTAATAATGAAAACTCACTCAAGGGAATCGTCAATTTGTGCGAGCGTTGGGTACAAATCCATTTTTGCATATTCCTCAAAACGATCTCCAATTTGCTTCTTCACAAACAGAATTTCTGTCTCGTTTTCATGACTCAAAGCCTTGGTCGTGAGAAGACAACATTCGTTCACGTCTTTCAAATGCGTGGAAAGAAGACTTTTTGCCTTCTCTAAAGAGGAATATAAAAAAGGAATTTCAGTTAACCCATTCGAGAATTTTCATGTGTGAATTAAGAAAATTAGTCATATTTCTTTTTTATATTAAAAAAACCACGTTTCTTACGAATCATGTCCATCTTGGAGGCGTATAATGCGTCAACGTCCGTGAGAAGATTTTCCTTTCGCTTCTTCAACTTCTCAAAGAGATGGTTAAAGAGGAAATCTATTTCTTTCGCTGCTTCCGTTTTTCGCTCGCTCAAAGACTCGCTTGCCTTTTCCGACAAAGCTATTGCTCCTTCTAATTTTTTTATCTGGAGATTAAAGATGAAACAGAAAAGACAATTCCGTCAAATCTCCGAATTTATTCAAATATGTATGTATGATAAGAAATAAATGACACGTTAGAATTTGGTAATTGATCCTATAATAGCTAAAAAAAAAAGTGAAAAAGGTAAATGTTAAATGTTATTTACCTTTTCCTGGACAATTTCCATTAAGTGCTTCAGACTCCTTTTTTCCTCTTCAACGGCATCCATAGCTCTTATTGTTGTATGTCTTCCATGTTCGATGTCTGTACAGCTGCTGCAAACCGCCGTATCACAATCCCGACAGAAAAACCGCAAAGTTTGACCTGACCAGAAATATTTCTTGAGAGATCAATCAGACATGGACAAAATTGACTCTAACTCTAAAACTGCTCAACTATGCCTTTCTCGAAAAAGTAAAAGATTAAAAAAAAAGATTTTTAATGACTTTAGGATCAAATTGAATCATGACTCAATATAATATAGCAAGCAACACTTATGTTCAACTGAATTGTTTTAGATAGACAAAATCTATCAAGTTACACTACTTAATTTTTCATATTATGGTTGGTATTAATTTTAAAAGCATTTCCATTCTTCAAGTAAAGTATACTTTAAATACTTTGAATACTTCTACTTGATATATAAACTCAAGATCAGATTTCATTTCATATACAAACATACATACATACATACATACATGTGAATGTGAATATATAAATGGATAATCAAGGTATCAGATATCCCATTCTAATATCATGTTTGTGCAAAATGTACGAGATATGATAAGTACGTTATTCGTTTTTGATAATTCAAATATTCCTATTCATGATTTTTCTTCATGTTTAATGTCAGAGTCCTTGTTGATAACTTTTGATAATTTACTTGTGCCTAATATAAAAATAATCTAATCTCAATGTCTTTTCATCCAAACTTCACTCACATTCAGCATTTTGGACTATTTCCTTTTGTAAAACTATGAAATTATTATTAATAATTTACAATCTTATAATAACAAAATCTTTCAAGAGGTCAAAATAGAAAATATTTAATATTTTCACATACAAAAATTATGAGTTTGTGATATATCTGTGCATGATTATGAAGAATGTGCTATAATTGCCATTTTGCACGGCTCATCCTACCTTTTTTACGAGACGTACGAAATTGTTTTAATACAAAAAAGAAATTGTAGCTTTAAAAAAATAAGAGGAGGGGAGAACCAAGCAGCATTGTTTGATTGAAGGCTTAGGGAATGAGAAAATAAAAGAATCTTTGAATCAAAAAGCAACTTACCTGAATGACTTGGGCAATAGAGATATTTCGTGTCTTCTTCCTTCCCAAGCTTCCCATTGAGAGTGAGGCCGAATTTCTTGATTTCCACCACATGCCTTCCTTCGGCGGCTGTGAGAGGGGAGATTTGGTGGCACGAGTTCCTTCCCCCTTCCTGCAATTAATATATGAATATCTGTATATGAAGGTATAAACTTATGTGATCATGTCATTAAACGTTCAAATATGTATAAAGAAATTCGTAGTTAAGTATTTGTGTCCAAAATGCACATTTTGAGTATAGACATCATAATTCTAAAACAGGTGAATTACGTATGTAGCTATGTAAAGAATTATGTTTTCCTTGCAAATGAGTGATTAGCAATACAGATAATATATAATATAGTGTATAAAAAGTAAAATGAGTGAAAAGAATACAGACCGACTTGGGGTGGGTTTTCTCACAAGTTTTGCACATATCCAGATCACAGTCATGGCATTTGAATTTAGCAAGTTTTCCACATGCAGAACAACGCTGTCCAAGATCCTCTTTGTCCATCGAGAGATTCGTAACGCAGAAGTTTGTTTGGAGAGCAGAGATCTGGTGGACAGTGAAGAGATTCATTTAGGAGCAATTGGTTTACCCATTCTGAGGACACTAAGGGGAAATGAATTTCCGAAGAAGGCAAATCCCTGGATTGGGGCCTTTGGCTTAAACTTGGCTTAAGCCCTCGCCGACCTCAATGTATGGAAGTGGAATGAAGTTGCAAAGACATTTATATAGAGAAAAGCTAGGAATCTCCTTACCCCTTTCTCAGGTAGGATTGACTGCTGGCGACACTCGGGGCAGGTGAGGGTGAGACTCTGAGGAGGAACGTAAGAGATCAGACATGACTCGCAGAACGTGTGAAGGCACGGCAAAACCTGTTAATTAATTATTTCTTTCATAACTGCTATTTAAAAAATCCTACGTAAAATTTTCAATCTCCTAAACCGTTAAATATTTTATTAATGACATAGATACTTATACTAGTATTATGAAAGATTCAAAATATTTTGTTTTCTTTAAATACGTTAAACCTTAGATATCGATTAAATGAACTAGATGAAATATGTAATTAGTTCAAATTACTCATACATAATTCCTAATTGTAAATTAATTGTATATTTATATATCTATATACATAAGTCCTATTTATTTAATATCAGGCGACTATCCTAACAATTTTTATAAACTAGATAGATAGATAAATATTTATTCATTCAACTAAAATAATAA
Source organism: Neelides sp. FZ-2019 (assembly GCA_009869795.1). NCBI lineage: Eukaryota > Metazoa > Arthropoda > Collembola > Neelipleona > Neelidae > Neelides > Neelides sp. FZ-2019. Next base: position 24,319 of record VJMY01000603.1, on the reverse strand, counting down.
AATATGTTATAACATTTATAGTAATGATTTTTGTATTTTTTAAATAAAAATGTCATACTTTTGGATTTTTGTATTTATCACGACAAATTGGACAACTGAGAGGATGGCGATTGATCTCAGGGTGATTTTGCGTTCCTTTTGTTGATTCTTTAGATGTGACCACATTGAGCTTATGGATGCGAAACTCAGGCAATATTGGCAAAGGAGAAGACATCTTGATATTCTTTCTCCCTTTGCTACCCCGTTGCTGAAATCAAAGAAAAAATATTTAACCATTTGTTTTCCGGAACGTGTTAAAATTACTTTTTAAAATTAAATGAATAATGATATTTAAAAAAAAATTCACCCCACACAATAATGGTAACTGAAATAAGTTCCAAAGTAATACAGTATTTATGTACATATAGTAGAATAGTATTTAGATGTATAAAGTAAATAATTAAATTATATATATGCATTTGTTATAATATATTTGCATGGTGAGTTGAGCTTTTTTCTTTTATTATTTATATATTTATGTTGTATGATAAAATGAGAATGCTTGTAATTTCCTAGCTCTTTGAAGCCTAACATAATGGAAGGATGTGATTTGTGTAAGTTAGTCGTATCCAATTGATAATTTTTAAAGGATTTGGAAGGTGACTTGCAAAGGTTTTTAGCATGGTGGCGAAAAAAATTCCTTTTCATTTGGAATTATGCATGACGAGCACCTTGGATGAAATCTCTTAAAATTGAGTAAAACAAAAACTAACCTTACTTTTCTTATAATCTTACTTTTTAATAATATCTAAACAGTTTAAGCAATTTTAGTGAAAATTTTTAATACATATGCTTCTCGATGTTGAGTTGAACAGATTTATAGAGTCAATCAAAAAAGTCAAAATCGTCGAAATAACTTACATGTTCTTTTAAAATAATTAAATAATATTATAAATTGAATAGTGTGCAATGTGCACGTTTATCGTTAGATATATAAGCTTTTGAATTTTCAATCTATCGATATCTATAGATTAGTTTTTTATGATTGGCATATTTTATATTTATTATCTACGACGTGTTGATCTCGCGATAATATACAGCCAGGTATGGAGTAATATAGATAAATAGCTTCATTTTACGCATAATATTTAATATACCTACTTACCAAAATATGTTTAATCCTAATCCAAACATTTTATTCAGTCAAACGTACATATTTAAATTTCAATATTAAATTGTATAATATTTTCAATTTTCTCAGCAGATACTACAAATCCAATCTATAGGATTCTGATCCATTTATTACTTTAATACTTTACTGCACTTTATAAAGTTTTATACATTACCGCGAAAATAAAAAAAAATCTAATTTTTACAATTAAAACATTTATTCTAGTAATCGTCATGATTAAATTGGCCATTTATTTGAATTAATATAAAAGTACACATGTGCTTAATTTTCAATTGACACCTCTCTCCATATGAAATTAGTCAAAATGTGCTATAATGTGAGCAAATAGTTGTAAAGACCTAGTTAGTTCATGTCTAATTAATTCTTCCTAATAAGACAATAAACGAGAGTTCTGGTGATTGAATAAATTTCCTTATTTTCCCGACTAAACGTACTCATGTCAAAACCAAGAGAAGACCAGCAAACTTTCCTGAACTACGAAATTAGCAGATCAGTAATAAAAGAACGTTAAACAAGAGAGATAATTTGAAGAAGCGACAAGATTAAAATCCGTCTTATTTGCTTAATAGAAGCTAAAGGAAAGTCAAATTGAATTGGAAATACGACAATTAGTTTTTTGTTCACATCTTAGGTGAATCCTTTCATTCTTCGTTATCAACTCACTGCTATGAGCTTTCTATAAATTATACTTTTATCAATAGACAGCTATTTCTTTTAAATACCAATACTTTTAAGACTTTTATCAATAGACAACTATATGTCTTGAATTCCAACTGCCTATATTAAGTTACCAATGTTTATATATTTGAATAATAGCGTAACTCTAAAATTACTAAAATACGCAAGGGTATTATTAAAGTTTCATGGTGTGAGAAAAAGTAAATACTAGATAACAAAAAATGCTAAATTATACATACATGTTATTTTAATTAACATATAAGAGCGAAAATCTTCAAGAAATAAGAAAAATCGAATTTTTCTATGTAAGATCAATGTATTTAAAATGTAGTTATAAAGAGATAAAATGACATAAATAATTATTATTTATAGTAGTTAGTGATTAGTCTGATTAGCAAAGTAATTACGTGTGTAGTGTATATAAGTATTAATAATTATAAAAATTCATACCAATTCAAAATATCTTGCAAGCATCATCTTATCTCTCCTTTTGCACAAATAAAACTATAAAAAGTATAAAAACCAACGAAAATCTCACTTTATTTTATCATTGTAACTTCACTATTCACTATTGTCAAAGTTTCTCATTTACAATTGGGTTTTTAAGTTAATTGGGCCTAATTACGACGCGAACACGAGGAAACACGAGCGTGTTGAAAATGAATTAGCGGTGTCCATTCCATTGATAAACAGCCTGGGAGTAAATATAAATAATTATTTATATAGGTGGTATAGAGGCGGGAACGAGTTGTTCCTACGTGTTATACTTGCTAAAGAGGGATGACCATTGTTCAAATGACAATGAATGGAGTAATGAGAGCGAGTTGGTAATTAATTGAGAACGGAGAGATTCCTCTCCAAGTGAATGAGTAGTTAATAGTGTAATGAACTACTGGGGATTCTTATGCGTCTCTCTTGTTCGGATCGACTGGCGAGATTTTGGTCCCTCTCATCTTTTCATGAGAGGGAGATTTTCTCTACTGCTGCTATGTTCACAATAAGACCCTCGATGGATCTTTGGTTGGGGCTAATATCCCCTTCAAATAGTTTTATCTCTTTTACGAGGATATTTGCGAGTCCCATCAGCCCCGCGTCAACACCGCACAAATAGAGGCTGGACTATATGTACAGAGACATAGCAAAATGTTTGGTGACTAATATATTTGTTTTTTATATGATATGACTATAACTAACAATCCTATATATCAAGACTTCTCTTTCATTGAGTACAACTTTAGAGTTATTCATCCGTGGTGGTTTCCTTGTTGGAGCGTAAACAAAGGGTTTTATATGTAATTTCTTCAATATCAAAAAGAAGTCAAAGTCCATAAAAGTATAATGAGTTTGCAAGTATTGAATTCAATGTAATGAATTAATACATAAATACTTCAATTTAATTTTATGATTTCTGTACAGTGTAGTAAATCCCTAAAGCTCAACATGAAATATTTTTAATTCAAGATCGACTGATTTGACTGAGAAAATGTAGGGAATTTTTCAGGTTCATTTAAAGATAATTTCTTTTTATACACTAACTGACAAGTTGTGAGGTGATTTCTATTCAAATATGTCTATCGTTGGCTGAGGATAAATAAGTGGTTAATAATATTTACGAGATTGATTTGAAGAGCTTTGACTTAAACCAACTCAAGAGTTTTTTTTACAAACTGTTTGAGTTTTCTCTTAGTATCTCAAAAGATTAATGGCATTGCGTTAACCTCATGTTATCATTCTCACATTCAGTATTATTCTCATTCATTAATTACCTATTTTAATTAGTATAGAAAAGATAATATTAATTAGATTATAATAATACTTAATGGATAATATCCCAACGTACCGCCGCTCTGTTAAAACTTCCCTATTCCCTATAGGTATCGAATACCTAGGTATATATTATATAAATAAAGTGATGAAAAGCTTTAGAATTAGAATATAAAAAGCATTTAAGTATACATAATGAACTGATCGTTGACCTACTTATTACCAATAATGGTTTTAAATTTCACTCGTGTCATTTTAATAATATTTACTCTTTTAGTTAAATAATGAGAAAAACTACCTCACTACACGTTCAAACATCAAATATTACCTAAGCTTACCTAAATGCATAAAAAGAACAAGCCACGGTCGCACGTCGTGAAAAATAACATCATATTGCGATACTTAATTCTTTCACAAGTAGGTAGAAAAATATCAAATTCATACATTTATTAATCCAATATAAATCCATATTAGGGTATGAACGTTTTACATCTTAAAACATTTTTTACTAACTTTCTTCAATCCACTTAAATGAAAATATTCAAATACTCAATGAGTAATTTAATAATTATTATATGAACAAATCATAACCTTATATGCCAATCATAGTTTTTAATCCCATACTTAGATTTGTGGTTTGTTCAAGTTGAGAAAAACTCAAACTTGATTATTTAATGTATAGGAAATTTACGTTAGAGGTATCAAAATATTGGATGCGAACTATAAGATGATTTCCTTGTATTGTTAAATGTTATTAACGAGAATTCAATTTCCATTCAAAGTTTTTCATACCGTCAGAACTTAAAAAATGTGTTCAATTAGGTGTATTAATCTGAGAGAAAAAATATTCCCAAGGACTCTTGGGAGAATGATATGCAAAAAAGAGATGAAGAGTTGCTACAGTGGAGAGATGATTTTAAATTCCTCTTCGGACCCTTACCTGCTCCTCACAATGGAATTTCTTTCTCATTATCGGTAATACCCATAATAGGCCTAAAATTTATATAATATGATAAATTCATAGTACATACTCAAAAAATCCAATCATTGTATAAGAGTATAATTTCTTTGAAAGCATGAAAGCCTTTAGTTTTAAAAGAATAAAATTTGTACAAAATGGAATTGCCTTTCGATTAAATATTCTTTGCTCTTTACATAAGTTAATGTATTAATTATATAAAAGAATTTTGAATTATTGAATTGTTTTACTTTCATTTTCTAAACTTGTATTTTTGTCGTGCATGGCTTATTATGATGAACTAGGCGAGAATGTCTTTTTATGCCATTTTATTCATTTTATGATAAAAAGTAAAAGGTACGATACTTTTAGTTACACTACAGTATTACACGCACACATTACAATATATTGTTTTTATGTTATTTAAAAGATTGATTGTAAAGTTTAGTATTTGCTTAGAGGCCATTATGGAATTTCTTATGGGGAATTGTCAATTCTAAAAGATGTACATGCTTATCTTTATTTATCATCTTCAATTATAACAGAAACAAAAGAAGCAGACAAGAATGATTAATGAATCTCCCTTTCATATTATCGACTCGGGTCTTTAATTTATTTGCAAGTTTTTTATGTTAAAAATGTTGTTCTAATCAAAAATTCTCTATCACAATGATTCATAAAATGTTTTAATTTAGTATGACGATTTGAAAAACGTTGTAGTATTGTCTCACTCTAGAATATTCATATTTTTATATATATTTAATAGGCACAGATAATTAATAAGTATGCGCGTATGTCTCTACAAAGGAAATCTCTTTGTTATTGAAATCAAATAAAAAGATTAATAAAATAATAAATAATACGAAGGTATTTATTTGTAAAAAATATCCAGGAACATTTATGCCAGGAACATATAGTGATTCGTTGTTAGTTGTTCATCTAAGGAATTGAATGTAAGAATGAATCCATTGGATCTCCTTTTATGGCACAAATTGAATTACCAATTACCAAGCGGTCTTACAAGCGGAAATAAGAGATAAACGAAACAACGTGAATTCCACAAACTTCATTCCTCCTTCATTCCATCATGAAGGCTTTCATTCATAAGAAAAACTTTACACTTGACATTCACTTGTCACTCTTTACTTAATCATATTCATTCCTTATCTCAATCACTAATCTCCCATCAATTCTCATTCGTCTTTTCATTTTCATCGAATCTTTTCATTAATTTTACATTTGTTTTGCTGGCTATATTACATTTTAATGTGGATGTCCAATCATTTCATGAACGCGTCATTTCAAATTTACTCTATAAAATTTGTTTTTATTTGCCTATAATTTGGTCTATAAAAGATTAATGATAATAATAATATTTTAATATAAATATAATAATTAATGTATTTTCTAATTGCGTGACGGAGTGAAATGACGGAATCTTCATTGCGTCTTGCATGAAACAGAGGCAGCGAAACAGTGTTGGTGAATTAATTGGAGCTGGGCATCTGTTGCCTTGGTCGAAGTTGATAAAACTTGCCAAACGTCTGAGTTGACTTTAGGGGCACACAAGTTCTTACAATTTTCAGGAAATTTATAAGAATCCTTAATTCTCTTGATATCATCTTTAGCCATGGTTTGAACGGGAAGCACTTGAAAAGAAGTCGAAACCACCTTTTTCAACTGAGGACCGAAAGACGTCTCGGTCAAGTTTTGGTTTAAAATGGCCAAAAATGAGTCATCAATTTTCTCCTCATTGTCATTTGATTCGACCATTGACGAGAGCAAGTTCCCAAGTGGATCAAAACTTTTGGGACTTGAATCTTGCTTGAGCTCTCTTGAGCTTTTATTGTTCCTGGGAGAGTTGCAAGAGAAGCCAGGAGTGCACCTGAAATAATTTTCCGAGGAATCATTATGTGCGGCTTTTAATGAGAAACTAAAATAAATTGAATTATAAAATAATTCTTACTGTGGTCTGATACAATTCTCATGAGGTCTTTCATTTGCTCCACATGATCAGATTCCACATTGGGAAAGAATGATGAGGATCCGCGAACGCGATACATCGCCGCTATTGTCTTTACTCCCATTGTTCATCACCTCAGACCTTAAAGACGCCATAATAAACTCAACGAGGTGTGTTCAGAAAAATCATGACGTCGAAAAATCAGATTATTTGGTTATTAGGAGAATTAAAAGGTAATTAAAACATGACTTACGTGTTCAATTGTTTATCCTTCTTTGGTGGCATGGTCCTATTAACTTCCTTCTGATGTTTATTACTAATTATAATTAAAATTAAGAAGACGAAAGAAATGAGTCTAGATTAGTCGGCATAAAAAAAGGTTCTGAGGTTGGCGAGTAGGCGGCAGAGGAGGGCGCATCCTGGTATTTTTTCTTTTCTTTAAAGCTATGAGTTTACTTATGTTTAGTCAGTATAGCAGGGCTCTACAATGTGTTCAATTCCTGTCCGAATGGAACGGAATACGCTGAATTATAAATTACTTTTATCGTATATCTTAATTGTCTTTTCTTTTAATAAAATCTTTGTTAAGCTCCAGAACATTTATATTTTACGCTTGTAAAAATAAAAGTGCTAAATGTGAATATGTATTATTAATTTTACTAATACATTCATTTTGTCTCAACAGTAACTAGTAAGTATTTATACTTCAACACAATTTTTAAAATAAGAATATTAATATTCAACTGTTTTAAATATTTATATAATATTTTCACTTTATGCTAGTTTTAAAATGCGTACTGATTCCAATTAACATTTCAATTTCATAAAAATAATTTATGATTGATTCGATTATTTTATTATTATACTCTATTCGTTTATTATATTATGGCTCAAAATGACTGACTAAATAATTTTAAATATATTCAATTTCATTATTTAGTTTATTGTATATCTTCTAAAGATTTTTATCACATTCTTATATTAAATTTATAATAAAAATTATAATAAATTATAATAAAAGTTAATGAATATGTAAAAATTGATAATTTTTATATTTTTATTGTTAATTGTAATAAATAATGCGAAAAAATCCCAAGTTGCTTTTTGTCTTTGACAATGTTGTTGAGAGTGAAATTAATAAGGATTATGCTCAGAAGGAAAATGAGAAAATTGACAGATATTCACTTCAAGAAGTTGAGAATTATCTTACAAAGGCAAAAGGGCTAACAACTGAAAAGTCTTATTGAAAAAGATAAAAAAAGAGTAATTACTAAATTCGCAGAAGAACTTGGTTTTCACTCACTTGCCATACGACTTGCCCTCAACTTTATTATACTGCACAATATCAGCATTGAAAAATATTTAAATATTAACGAAGAACAGAGCAAAATTACTTATTGTGTAAATGAAAAATCAAGAAACGGAATTCAAAAGATTTATTGATTCTTACTCGGAAGTTTTCACATGCATGATCAAGGGCGAATCTAGAAATTGGTAAATGGGAGGCCACAGCTCCAATAAGCAATAGTATCTATTACTGGACCTAAGGTCCTTAGGAAAATTTCAGAATATCCAATAAAATAAAACGGGACCGGAGGTCCCCATATTTAAAAAAAATATTCGATAATATTATATTTGACCAAAGTCCTAAAAAAATTTACAGAGTATTCGATTAAATAACTACGGAACCGAAGGTCCAGAGGAAAAATTTTCAGAATATTTCTAGAAATTGTTATTTTACTCTAAAAGTTTTTAAACTTTATGAAATAATAGGTGAAATGTTTTATACGTGGATATTATTGCTACTGATATGATACAAATGTGAATCTGTGAATGTGATATGTAATGATAATAAAACATGTATTTATTTCAAGTTCTCAATACTTTATGGAATATATTGGATCTGTTTTATTTTTTGGAATTTAAAAATATTTGTAATAAAGTAAAGGAGAAATTTATGAATCAATAAATTAAATTACATATACGGTGCTTTTTCGTTACATTCAAAATCATAAAAAAAATTATGTTTTGTCATTTCTCTTGTTAAATTCTAAGAAAATATTTATTCAAGTAATTATTCAAATCTAATTAGCTTTGACTCATACTCATACATATTCTTATGAATAATTTAACATACCTACCGAATTTACTTTTATTATTTAACATTATAACTAACACGGATGAAATATCTGTCTATATCAGAGTCGATGAATGATAAGGATAGATTAAGAATAATTTCTCTACGCCTTTAAATTAGAAGTCCTAAAGGCAAACACTATAACATTAAGACCAATATATACCCAAAATAAATAATACATACATTCATATTCACATGGACTACGACAGAAGCTCTTAAAAGTAAACAAAAAGAAGGCCAAATGTAATATTAGGTATTCCGTATGTGAATGCTTAATTAGCTTTTACATTGAAAAGAATATGATTCATTGAATTTTAATTATAGTGAATTTAACTTAATATCTTACTCATTCATACAATTTTGTCATATACGATTCAGTACATATACGGTCGAGTTAATATAATCTTCTTTCACATCCCTTATTAAACAAAGAAATTCTCTAAAAATGAAAATCATTATTTTGGTAATTTTTTATCATTCGTTTTGTTTAAATCTGATTGACGGGAAAAGTTTAATACGCCCCAAAGAAGGTATAAAATCTCTAATAAACTACACACTACTAAATTAATATTAAATTATTTTAAAATAAAAGAAGTACCAGTAAGTTGCTCAACGATGAAAACCAAGTGCGGAGATGAGACGGTGTGCATAATGAAAACGGAACCCAATTGCGAAGCTTCAACTTGTCCATACATGCCAACTTGCGTTCCAAAGAAAGAACCAATTTTATGTAGAAGTCCAAAAATTGAAATTTAATATTTTTTTTAAAAATAAATAGGAATTACAAGTTATAATTTTATGAAATATCTCTTTTATTAAATCATATATAATCATATATACCATTATACCATTTGTGAAAATTATAAATATTATTTTTATTACCTAATCGATTGAATTAATCAATTTATAATTAACTTAAAAGCGCTTATTAATTAACTTAACTTAAAAATCATAAAAAGGATAATCATCAAAATGTCCTTCAAATATTTATGCATTATTAAATATATTGAATTAGGACTTTAAAGCTCATTTACCTATAATTGAATTTAAAAGAACAAAAGATTGACCAAGTTTTATAGCCATTGGCCATTGCGAAGAGATTGAAATAATCCTTTCTTTATCCTTAAAAGATCTCCAAGAGTTTGATCATCTTCAACTGCTTTCTTCTTCGTAACGTCTTCACGACAAGTTGGTCCCAAACGCTCTTTTTGTGCCTTTCTCAAAATTCTCACTCATTTAAGATCCGAACAACCTCAAATCATGAGCCTGAAGTTGATGGAAAAGTGAACAAAGGTTGTTGAGTTCAAAATTAGGACTATTTTAACTTCCCGTGATATCCATTGGCCCATTCAGAGAGATTCCTTGTAATGATATAACAATTAGGTTATAGCCGAGCTATACATATAAATGGAAGACCTTCGCTGCAAGTCTATATGAAATGTTAGGAATTATAGGAAAGAGCCGCCATGTTGATAGAAGCTCGTGGATGGCAGAAGCCAGAGAAAAATCTGAGCGAATGAGAAGGCGAGATTTGACGCTCCAAGGAGATTCCCACTTGCACATGCGAGAAAGCAAAGAAAGAGAAAATCTGAAAGAAAATTCTCATTTTCTCTCTCGTCGGTGTCACCCGTTGTCACTCCATTCAAAATCAGCGGTTAAAGGTAATTAAAATTAAACTACCCTCCACACTTAACCTCCTTTGCCAAACTACACTTGTAGTTAAGTCTTAACTTGCCATAAAACATTTTAAATTTCCCATTCAAACTGCCGGTTTTCTCCTCTGACTCAAGTTTAATTGAGCCAATTTGGTGTGAATTATGAAACTGATGGACAATTTCTCTTTGCAGATCCAAATCAAGGATGACTGAGAGAAAGGCGGTGATCAAGAATGCGGACATGTCCGAGGAGATGCAGCAGGACGCTGTGGACTGCGCTACTCAAGCACTCGAGAAATACAACATCGAGAAGGTGCATAATTTCAATTCCAATTAAATTTAAAATTACTCGATTAATTATTGCATTTTCACAAATTGCCATTCTTAATTCATTATTGCACTTTTCCTTCGCCCATATCTTCATTTTTTTTAAAAAATAATGATGATTTATTTGGTTTAATTAAAGGTTAAAAGAACCAAAGATAATTGATTTTTTTTATTAATTGAGTTTAATTTTCTTTGAACAGGACATCGCTGCGTTCATCAAGAAGGAGTTTGACAAGAAGTACAACCCAACTTGGCATTGCATTGTTGGACGGAACTTCGGGTCATATGTGACGCACGAGACTCGCCACTTCATCTACTTCTATCTGGGACAAGTGGCGATTCTTCTCTTCAAGTCCGGCTGATCCAACTTCATCTCATTACCAACCACAGAACAGACTAATTAACTATATTATTTAATACAAATTATCCCTCTTTCTCTTCCCAAGTATGACTTAAAAGCAATGACTCATTTTTACTTCCTAAATATCTTGCTTCTTAAATCTCATCCCTTTCCTTATCCTTTCAATCTTCACATTCTCAATCCAAAGAGCAGCGATGTTAATAAGTATGTATTATAACAACTAACAAGTGAATTAACCATCTTCACAGATGGCTGTTATGATCTTGAACAATAAAATCTTTATTTGTTAATTTCACAATTCAAACGGACATTTTATTAAATCATCATTAAATATTTTAAAACTAGAGGCACATATGTAAATAATAATTTTAGTAAACTTACAAAGACAACAATAAATTACAATAAATTATTGTTGTTCGGCTACTAATCACATATTCATATTTTCATAATGACTTTATTTCGTCAAATAGTCTTCAATTTATCTTAAATATTCGAAACTTAACATTAACAATAAATATATTTGACGAAATAGTTAACATTAACAAACTTAAATCTAAGAGTAAGGGTATTATATAAAAAAGGAGAATTAAATACGAAACTGGGAACTTTTAATGAAATGGAGGTTCTAATTGGGATTTTAGATATCAAATCCATGAATTTTGAGATTAAAGGGTTGAAGAGCCAAAGGTAATAAGCCGAAAAATTTGAATCGATTTCCCATTTCTTCAGTAAGCATTTTGTGGCCGGAGACTAAACTCGCTCTCGTCTTTTCATCTTCTGTTGACTCGAGCAGTTTCTGAAAATGAGATTAAAACACACGGTTAGTTAACTAGCTTGCTTACTTACGATTCGTAATTTACGAACTACGGACTTTGACCTAATTGTGGATTTGTAGTTTAAATGAAATTTCCTCAATTAGCCGCTCTCGAGACCTCTTAACCTGATTTCCTATGCCATTTCTCCGCCTCATTCGATTACCATTTCCAACTTCCTCTTTGTGACGAATAATTCAATTGATCTCCCTAATTCAATTTCCTACCTCCGCTCTCCCTTCCCAAAAAGCATTTCATCCTTTTCCATCACTTTCTTCCTTTCCTGTAGCAAAACCTTGTATTTTATATGAACATTCATTTTTTATTTAATTTGCACTTATGCATAGCATGGTATCTTAAATAACTTCCACAATATCAAAAAACTGGTCCTATATTCATAAATATGACACAACTAGTTTCATGACTAAACTCACGACTAAACTATTAAATTGGCATTTCAAATACTTTTGCCTAGATATATTAATTCGAGACATTACCATGATAGAAATATTGATCGTATTTAGTCCTAAAAGAAAACGGCAAATTTACAAGAAACGTCGAATAAAATTCCAAAACTTTGTTACTTACTTTGAGCCTTAAGTCAATTCCAATTCGTTGTAAAAAAAGCTTTTGCTCGGTCGGTCCCAAAATCATCGCTTGGTCTTCGCAAATGTGTTTGAAAAGATTGAAATCCACGTCGGCCGTCAAGTCAATTTCCCCTGGGGAGCTCAACGGGTTGGCGAGGGTGTGAGAGGAAAAAGCCCTAAACGTGTCTTCTTTGTTTCCCTCATGGCCATAGTCAACAATGAGGGCCATTCCGCCATCAGAGCTCAACCGCTTACAAAGATCCTGGAGAATGAGCGCAGAGGCCAAGGAAACTTCCATGTGAGAACGAGGATCCGCGGAGAGACTCGGCCAGAGAGAAAAGCAAAGATCCAATGCAGGCGTTCGCCCTTTGGCCACAACATAGCGGAATTGTCCGGACGGCTCGATGTCGACTAGAACTTCTCGCCATTTACCGTCAACACGCTGTGGAAAAATAAATTCTCATATTTCAACTAAAGCTTAAAATATAATTATTAAGAATTTTCGAAAATAATTGGTTCAAATCATCAACAGTGAGAAATCTTTCTTGCGGTCATATTCATATTATTTATTTTCCTTACACAATTACACTTAACCACAATTAGTCTCAACTAAGTAATTGAAATTACCTGAAATTTATGTATAGGCAGTGCATCAAAGAACTCATGAGCGACGAAGAAACTGAAGGTTCGGGGAAGGGTTGAAATGTCTCGGTGCCAATAAACAGGGAAATTCCCAATGGCACTTTCTCCTTCATAGTAAAAACCCTCAGTTTCCTTCAATGGGTTTAGGCTCGTTTTGGATTCTTGGGATGATTGTTGAGGGTCTTGTGACTGATTTTCATTGTTATTCGAAGATTTGGAGCAAAGAGTTTGATATTGGAGATTTGCGAGATGCGGGGAAACTTCGACGAGATGAATGCTGACTTTCCCTTTGGTTAAATGATTTAGTTTGTGGAATACCTAGAGAGAAAATTATAATTCGATTATTAGTCTATGAAATGAGAGCCTCAGCTGTTTATATAAGATTATGTGAGCTATTATCGATTTTGTAGTTTGTTAGAATCATATTTTACCCGTATAATGTCATTAGCCATTGTGCCCCTTCCAGGTCCCAATTCAACGATTTTAATCTCAGGTGGCCCACCGACTTGCATCCAAGTTTGAAGTCCCCAAACGCCAATTAACTAATAATTGAAAAATTATTTACAATAGATTACGATTTAAAATGAACAAGATTAAGTAAATAAATGCATTAGTTGACAATGTTAATAATAAAGAGAAAGTTAAGACTATGAGCTAGTTGATTAAAATTCTTACCTCTCCAAACATCTGTGATATTTCCGGCGAAGTGATGAAATCGCCTTTTTCTCCAAAGACGTCTTTTTTCATGTAGTAGCCGCTTGAGTTTATTTGTGATGTGAGGGCAGTTCGCATGTAGTCGGCAACTGGGATTGGGCCGCCTAACAGAATTCTTCCTTTCAGGGCCTCAACGACCGAATTGGCGAGTTTGAAATTCAACCGCATTTTTAATGAGAACAATGATCGATGCAAGCGACAGTTGAAGCGTATTCGTCAGATCCGTCACAACAATCGCAGATTCCGTCAAGCACTCTCGAAGAAGGAATAAATTCTAAAATACATAATAATAACAATTCAGGTTAAATTTAATGATTAAAGCTATTTTAATGTAAGATTATGTTATGATCTTATGATTCACTATTATTAAAGATTAAAAGCTTTAATTGAAATTACCTGGATAAGCGTTTCGGGATTTTGTACAGTAAAATTTTCCGTTCATACAAGCTGCAGTCGAAGGTTCGTCAGATCCATCGGCTGGGCAATCACAGAAATCGTCGTTTACTTTCTCCCAAGTAATATAGCGCCCAGAGGCAAAGCACCGGAAGAAATTCTTCTTTGATCCAAATTCCCCTCTATACAAATGCCAATATTCTCTTGAGACTCCGATGATGCCGGAGGAGAAACTCGGTTTTCCTCGACTATCTCGCTCGACCACGAATCCTTTGAAATGTTGTTCTTGTTGGAGTTGCGGATTTGACTTCACTTCCTCTTGGGTCAATTGATCGCTTTTTTCGCGTTTTACCTTTTCTTCTTGTGAGGTTTCGTATTGAGAGATCTTGGAGTAATAAATGACTTGGTAGGAAATGAAGAGAGCCGAAAAGAGGAACAAAGTCACAGCGATGACCTTGACCTTCGAATTAAGTCGCCATCGTCGCATGGCCTCATTGGTCCTGTCAAAACCAAAAAAATAAAGTAATTTGTCCAATATGGAATCAGTTTTTACAAAATCGTGAATTAATGAGAACAAAGAAGAATTACTATTGAACTCAATTACTCAGCACAAAAAGTAATTAATTGAATGAAACGTGGTATCTCACGATTCGTTATTCTTATATAATCCTCATTTCTTGTTATATAAGAATGTCTAGTTTCCAAAATTAATTATCTAGCTTTCGTGCCGCTAAAAGTAAATCAATTAACTTAACAAAGCACAAGTTTATTTTATAAGCTATTGAACAAAACTTTAAAGCAATCTCACCTTCAATGAAAAGGAAGCTCAAAGTTCCCAATTCACAATGAAATGAATGAAATATTAATTAACTCTCGAGACTAATTACTCATTGATTCGCCAGCTCACCACTTTAATCGATTATCCAATTAATTCTAAATTGTCTTATATTCGGTTTACTAAGTAAGTTACAAAGTTAATTTACTAGTTAGTATTTAATAACAACTAGTGGGATAATCCTAAGAGAGGAGCGGTAATGCGCTGGGAAAGTGATCAATGAGCGCAACGCTCCGCGGGTATGAAACTTCAAGTGGAGAATCTCCTTTGAGGATAATTGGTGCGATTGGGGCAGTGGGAAAAATTACCTTCACGTATTTCTCACATTACGTTACTGAGGGTTGTAGTTTCGTTTCGTCACTCTTGTGAGGTCCTATTTTGGACGTAACATGTGACTTGTGTTTTTCTCTTCCATTTTATTTATTTGAAGGTTAATTTCTGTTTAAGTAGTAATTAAGCCATCATGTGACGGGCCGCTTCCATTCCTTCATCAGCAGACTTCCATTAACTGAGATTAACTAATTATTTGAACTGACGATCTTGGAATCTGTGCCGTAGCAGCGGAACTTGGTAAGAATAACTTTCTCTCATTTCTTTTGCCCTAGTCTGTCTAAGCCCCACTAGGAAAATTAAGGACAATTAGAAAAGTATTTTGTTTAAATTATTACTCGGATAAAGATTAAATTGCAGAAATAAGGTAACTGGAATGCTTTATAAAGTATCGGCACCAACAGACCAAAATAGGATTGC
The DNA here is from genome assembly GCA_009869795.1 of Neelides sp. FZ-2019. Lineage (NCBI taxonomy): Eukaryota > Metazoa > Arthropoda > Collembola > Neelipleona > Neelidae > Neelides > Neelides sp. FZ-2019. The sequence continues at coordinate 8,572 of VJMY01000603.1, read as the reverse complement.
ATAATTTTTTATCCAATCTCAAGGATTTAGTCATTCATATTTTGTTGCATCTAGATTACAAGGTCATTTCTAACAGCTTTTTTTAAAGATTATCATTATCAGTCATTTGTAATCAGTATAGTAGTTAATCAGCACTTAAAGACGGCAGGTTGGAGTACATTTATTAGTTAGAGTGAGCATCTTTAGCTAACTTACAACTGCATTCTTAACTGATCGTAAGCATAAAATCCGCTTAATCGCATACCAAAAGATTTTATAGCAAACAAATACCTTGCATTCCAATTTTATAATTTATGTTTAGAATGAATTACATGCTATTTATTTATCAATGGTTGGCTTTATGCGGCTTGTTAATGCGTATAAGCCTTTCCTAAAATAGTAAGGATAATAAGGAGTTTTAATGTATGACTCGAACTTGGGCACTTGATTGTTGGAAAATCTCAAAATAAACCATCGAGTTGATTATTGACCTTCTTTTATTTGTTTTGATACTTGAGTCTCGAGTAAATGATGAGTCAAAGGAAAGGCCTCATTAACCCTCTGAATGCCCATTATTGGCTTTGGTTTATCTTTTACTAGTTCCTAGCCTAAATGCTTTTTATCGCTCTCTCCTTATCTAAAAACTCATTAATATTGTTTAGACACTTGAAAGAAGAGCCATTTCGATAGCTCATCACTTCAATAGAATAAAAGATTGAGCATAATATCATTTAATATCCCCTTTGTCTTTCCAAAGAATAAATTAATAATTTAATTTTACACATGAAGTAAGTTAATCTCTAGTCAATTATTAATTCCTGTAATTTTTGATTCGCAATGATATTGCTATTTAAATGTATTTTGTAATTGACCTGTATTTCATGTATGTATGTGAGTTAAAAAACCTATAGATAAAGGGTACATTAATTTCTTTTACTTGTTGAAGCAAATAAACTAGGTATTAATTGAGTTATTTAATAACCTTAATTTTTCTTTTCAGAACCATCATGGGGTTTGATTGCAACATCTGCATCGAATCCCTCTCAAATCCCAAGAGCGGAAAAGCAGACGATCGCCTAATTGTGACCACCAAATGTGGCCATCTCTTCCATTCAGACTGTCTTAAACAATGGTTTGAGAAATCTAAAACTCAAGGTATGGATCATTTTCAACAATGCAGTTAGGATATCTTCCTATAACCATCCTATAACTCCTATACAAGTTTTATACTTTCCTATATTGTAGCTTGAAAGACAAATGGATTTTATAACAAGTTCAAAGTGTTTCAAATATCAATACATTTGGAAAGCATAAAGTAAATCTCTTTTTAATTGCAGTATGGACAACGAGAGAGTGTCCAGTATGCAACAATGATTTGTCCCCTCCCACGGACTTGATAAGAATTTACACTACAGCCAATGACGACGGAAGTCCGTCGATTGACGATTACAGACAGCGAATTATCAAGCTTGAACAGGATAAGAATGAACTCGGGAAAAGACTTGAAATAGCATTTTTGCAACAACGTGAAGTTGAAAAGAAAAATACAAGATTACAGTAAGATAAAATTATTAATAAATAATCCATTAATTCCATTTTCAAGTTTTCTTATTCTTAAACTAAAGCTTATTTATTTAACCTTGCTTACAAAAATGATTGAAGATTTAAAGATTGCTAAACTATAGATTGTCTCCGTTTTTTTTAGAAAAGACATGGAGAAAGCTAGTAAAGAAGTTCAAGGATATTCAAATCTTTCTAGGCAGTATCAATCAGACGCAGCTAAATGGAAAAGTGAATGTGAAGAATTAAAAAATACTGTCATGTAAAAAACCATTTTTGCACTTTCTTTCTTTGATTAATTATTTTTTAAGTCATGACCTCTTATTTTTCAATGCTTTTAAAATAAAGATATAGATTCTTGGAGTCATTAAATAATTAACTTGGATTTTTCTATTTTGTTTAGCAATTTAAGCAAGAAGGTAGCTGAACCAACTATGAACCAATTTTTTCCACATCCTAATGGATCTCACCCCATGTCATTTGGACTTACACCTCAATACGGCGGTCAGCCCATGCAAAATATGCAAATGCACCCTCCTTCACCACAACCATTCCAAAACAATTTCCGCCCCCGATTTTCAAACCCGAATCCCAAATACACCAATCCGCCGCGATTCGAGAAAAAGAAACACGAGAAGACGAATGGGAGTAAAATACAAAATAATGGGAATTCGAGCCAATCGTCTGCCGACGTGGATGATGATGAATTCCTTGACAAGCTCGTGAATGAAGGATCCACTTGGAGAAACACAAGAGCTCGGGACGAAGAAGACGTTGAGGAACTCGCGTCAGGAACTTCCATCTCGCGGAATCTCAAAGGGGAGTCTAGAAGAAACGAAAAGGAAACGAAGAGCCGCTCGCTGTCACCCACTGATGACGTTTTAAATTCAATGTTGAATGGCGGGAGTGCTAAACAAATAAATAGAGCTGCCAATGCAGCGAGTTCCCCACCACATGGGAGGACCAACGGGAAGAACTCGTCGGACCCAGCAATTGGGGACGGCAAGCCCCCGACGCCGTATCAAGGAAATAGACAAGTTTTTGGAAAGTATTTTTGCACTAAATGCGATGCCAAGTGGGGATCTCATAAGAGTTACGTCAATAAACCACAAACATGTCTTTATTGCAGGGAAAGCGTCTATCCTTATTCACAGGTAAACTTAACTAAAAAACTTTCTTGAACTTGAACACACCTATGAGATTTTAAACATTTTATTCTAATTAGCTAAATTACAAGACATTATCTTTTATAATTATGGTTAATAGAAAAATTCATTTATGCTATGCAATGCGTTGAATCCGTTGGATGGGCTGCTGAGGAAAATATTTTATTAATTTTGTTTTTCTTCCTTTCAGGCACCAATTATACCAAGACACGAGTTGAATAAACAATAATGGAAATTCTCCAACGATGAAAATAATGTTTACAAACAAAAATGCACTGAAACAAATCCTAATATATTAAATAATTTTTTCGTGGTTTATCATTTTGAACATACCTATTACCATTTTAAAATGATTTATGTAGAAGAATTGAACTTTAGCTATCTATATCTCAATTATCGTAAGATTATTTACGTGTTAGGTGGAATTAATGTGAATCAATTATCAGCTGAAATTTCATAACAAAATACAGCTGACATTGAGTTAATATTTACCATTTAAAATGAGGCATGCTTACATTTTTAATTAAGGAAAAAACTTTACATTTAGCCGGAGCAAATAAATCCAAAAAACCGCTCCTTTAGACAAACTTGTCAGTTTACTTTAAATATAATATTGTAAAAAGTAAACTGAATTGTTAAAACTAAATATTTATTATACCTTTATAAATAAAGGGTTTGATGGTTAGTGAAAGAAGCGCATAGCCTAGTATGATTAAACTCACTTAAACGTCTTCCTAGTGACATTTCGCAGTAAGAGTTTTTAATTACACAGCGCATTTTAACAGAAATCTACCTCTATTTCAAACGGCATTAAAAGACAAAGAAAAAAGGTTGAGAATAATAATTAATAGTAAAAATAAATATTAAATTAACTAAATGTTTCATCGAACGTTTCGAAGGTTTAAGTGTTCTTCCATTTTATTCTGATTAACTTCCAATGCCAAATAAATATACCTAATTGTAACTTCAAAGATTCATAGATATAAGTCTCGAGTAAACAATGTAAGAATTGGGGAAATTAACTATTTTATAGTAATTTAGTGTAAATTATTCATTTGTTATTGAAATTATTATTAAATTATCCTTAATTGATTCGATTTGAAAATGCAACATTAAAGTGTTAAGATTTAATATACCTTTATATTGGCTTTTGGTCATAAACCCATACATTGACATTTTTGTAAGTAATTTCACTTTATGGTGTTCGATGAATAAAATTCTAATTGACTTCCAATGCCCCTTGAATTAGTTGACTTATTGAATATGCATTTTTATATTTGTTTGTATGAAATTGAATGTGCAGAACCTTCAAAGTGGCCTTTCATTTTCTTTTTCATGCTTCTTGAATTATTTATGAAAAGTGATAAATTGATCAATGAATAAAATTGAGACGAGATGAATAAGCAATGATGAATAATGTTAAATACGAAAAAATAACTTTTTCATGTAACTTTAATCGATTTTTTTGATAGGTAGGTAAATAATATTTCACATTTTTAGGGTTTGTGTGACGAGTGAACTGAAAAAACCTTATGTATTACTTAATCTTAATATCCTTACTTCGTGAAATTATCTCAATGTATGTAAAAAAGGAAAATCGTCGCAATGCAATGATGAGACCCAGTAGATATTCTCGAGTTCAGTTCTCGGCTGCAGCCATAACCTTCGCTTGGGCTCGGACTCGTTTCTCGTATTCCAAACGATTTTGACTACATACAAAAAGAACAATGAGATTTTACAAATATGATTTTACTTGATAAACACTAATGAAGATAAGATAATGCTAATTATACATACTCGTATTTCATAACTTAAATTATCGAATGTGATTGTGTGAGCATAATCCAAATGCTATACTATAGTATGCAATTTACACAATACAAAAATGGTTCTCAAGATATGAACTTCTCATGTTTGGGGTCAAATGTTAATATGTCCCAAATATTTCCTTTGTCGTTGTCAATTCGATATTAAAGTTAGTTTCATGTGGAAATATTTACAGCTTGAGAATTAAGGGTTAAATGTTGTGCTGGAGTAAGGTCATATTTTAGAATACATTTAGTTATTATAATCAGTCTCAATTGTCAAAAGAGAGGGTTGAAGCCTTGGGTCGCAACTCAAAATGGACCATAAAGGAGAGAATCGTTCAAGTCTATTTATTCATCTAGTTATACTACTATACCTATATAACATTTACTCTGGGTTCTGGCATTGTGTTCATACAAAAACCAAACTATAATAATAGTATCAGGCAACGAAGTTGCATTTGGACAAAACGTATGAAATGTTCTTTTTGGTAAAATGAATGAAAGAATTAAATGAAAAAGTGGAAACTGGCAATGCAATGATTAAAATTATGAATAGAGATTTCTTACCAATAAATTGTGTAGGCCTCTGCCTGAGCTGGGTCCTTGATATTGGGCTCATTGAGGAGATCTTGGATGCCGAGGAGGATTTGCTTTATCGTGATGGCTGGACGCCAATCTTTTTCCTCATCAAGTAGTGACAAGCAGACCGTCCCAGACGGGTACACATTCGGGTGGAAGAGAGGCGGCTCGAACTTGCACTTTGGCGGAGTCGCTGGATAATCGTCTTTAAAAATCATCCTTAACTTGTACAAACCACCTTCCCAGGGAGTCTAAAACAAAATAACGCACTCATAAAAACCCAAGCTTAAATGTCAAATACCTTAAATGTCAATTAGCTCTCTCATTAATTTAAATAATTCGAATAATTCGGCTTGCTTACCCCTTTTTTACCAGGAATGACACATTCCCAGTTCATGAGGTTCATCGTTCCGTCTTCCTTTTTTATAGGCCGCGCCACGAATCCCTTCAATAAAAAATAAATTAATCTTTAATTAAACCCAAGTTAAACCTTTATGAAGCAGAATCGAATACTAAATAACGAGTCATAAATGAAAAAGACACCCAGTAAAGAGGGTTTTTGAAGCGGAGGGATAAAACTCGGTTCGTGCCAATTATTCTTTGAAATAGCAACTAATGAAGGGTGACAGGAAGAGGAGAATAAGCGGGATAGGTGAAGAAGTCCTTACGAAAGGATGATCTTTTCTCCATGCTTTCCTCTCTTCGGCCAGGCGGGCTATGGCGATGCCACTCATTGTCACCAATGTAAGTGAAGGACGAGACAGGAAGCGTGACCGGGAGAAATCCGCCGCGGAGTCGACTCCTCGTCCTCTGCACAAAGTACAAAGTGATGAGAGCGGAGCTAAGGGGATCACGTGAAAGGGAAGAGCGGGAGGAGGGCACAGTTCATCCTGTTGTCTATTTGGAACGCTAGGGGGATTCAACGCATTTAAAGTTTGAGTAAACCAGGAACGCCAAGGAATAAACGTTTAATCACATGTACATTTATTTATGGGCTAAATTAAGAATTTATTTTACAATGATTTTCCCAACAAAATAGCAGCGAAAATAATTTAATTAAATAAAAAAATTATTAAAAGTTAACACTATGCAAAAATATTATTTAATCGATTATTATTTAATGTAGTTCTGATGCACAAAAGTGTCTGTGAGTTGAAGAAATTAAGGTTTTCGCTCAATTATTTTTCCTCCAACTCTGAGCACAAGTTTTATTATTTTCGCTTAAATTATTCAATGGATTTTCTTGTGATAGGGTAAAATGAGATTCCGTACATAACTCGCGACATTCATTCATACATACATACCTACTTAATATGAGATTTAAGTTAGTTTTGATAGTTTCAATTCACCGCATTAGACGAAGTAGGAAATATGTTCGAATTATATTATATATTTTGTGAATTGGAATGTGGAAAGTTTCATGATTTTGCGTGTTATTCTTGATCTGAGGCCAGGCTAACATAACACTCTGTATAGTTTCTATCTTCCTATTTTATGTTTATGTTGCTCTGAAAAACAAGGAAGCAACGGGTTGTGAATTGTAAAAAAACTTCCTCATTAAATTATGTGCAATTTAGGTTTTTTAAGTATTTTATATTTCATGCATATTTTTATTCAAGTTTTAAAAGTTTAGATTTCAAATGTTCCAAAGTACCTACTTATTAAAATGAATAAAACTTTATTTCCTTGCGAAAACATTTTTATTAATATATGTAGGTAGGTATGTATTTATGTATGTATGTCTTTAAATACAAAATGTAAGTAACAATATATATTATATCCTTCATTATAATGTATATATTGATGCATGGAAAATTATTTATTCTCTTCCTTTTTAATATGTCGAGTATAGCAGTTTGGTCAAATCTTAGTATACAATATTATTTGCTTATCACAAACTTAACATTAGATTATTAAATTATGATTTGTAAAATTCCATGTTGAAGCGGAAGTGGAAAGCTCAGAAGGAAATACATTTTGAAGAGCTGTTGGAAATTTAAGATTCTAAGAATAACGTGTATGACTTTAACATTTATTCTGATTTAATTATTATTTATATCTTAATTAATTATTAAATTTATTTCATTATTAAAGTGAGTGAATATTAAAACAATTTTAGTTAGATAAAGATATGCATACTTATACAAATGCATTATAGGTCTACTAATTGTTTTGGCACATCTTTTAATTATACAAGTAAGCACCAATAGGCTCAGTTGAAGTGAATTTTCTAAATTATCGCATATTTAAAATTTAATAGTTTATTAAATTAGACATATTTAACGCAATAGCTGTTTTATTAAATTCCTTTATTATAAAATTATAAACTGATAATTCGTATTTCTTCAATATTTATAAGTATTCATGGTATTTGTAACTTAAAAGAATACAAATGGGGGTGATCAGTCAAATTCGAAAAAATATATTTGTGGTTATCCTGGTGATTATACTCTTGAGCATATTTCTTACAATATTCATAATTAGGAGTAGGAGTATAAAACCTAAAAAATCTCCGGATTTAATTGTTCTCGACTTGTGTCATAAAGAAAACAATGGAAGTTCATTTTATTGCTCGTGCCAGACAAATGTCATTTCATGCGATTTTTCTACAGTTAAAAATATGAATGTAAGAAATGGAATGTCATAAATATGATTCTTATTATTTAGCTCGATAATAATGGAATTGTTACGATTTCGCACACCGAAGGGCTTAAATCTTAAATTCATTCACATTACCTACATTTTAATCTTATGATATATGTTACAAGTTACAATAAAAAATTTCAAAGTTTTGTATTATTAAAATCTTCAAGGATTTTACGTGGTAAATTTTGGAGAAAACAAAATATTTAATAGTTGATGTGGTTCATAGAAATATTTTTATTAGAGGAAGCTGAAGTTGAAATTGATTTTTATTTCCTTATTTTTAATATACATCAAATTGATTGAAGTTTTTAAAGAATTATATTTTTAACTTATTGTTAATTATACATAGGTAAATACATTTATATTGTACATATTAAATTATATATGCACAATTAAAAGAATTAAAGAAATATCATGGCATTGAATATTAAAAAATCTTTCATTGTGATTTTCTATGTATTTTTGATTCTCTTACTTGGAACAATTTTTATCTTTATAATTCATGCCAATCAAATAATGTTAAATGAGAAACTTCAAGATAAATTTATTGGAGGAGAGTTAGAAGATTTAGAAGAGATAGACTTAAATTTAGTTGAAATGCAAAATTCCTCAATCTCAAATGGAATTGAGCTTCATATGTGTAATGAAGGAAACATTGAAAGTTTAAAATTTTGTACTTGTAAAATAAATGTAATTTTTTGTGACTTCTCATCTCTTGATGCTACAAACGTGAGTTTTTTGAGTTAACGCATTTCATTTTTGATTATAGTAATGGTGAAAAACCAAATAAAAAACATAAAAATATAATATATAAATATATATTATGTGTAATTT
>VJMY01000602.1:0-44237 GCA_009869795.1 Neelides sp. FZ-2019 | reverse complement strand
TTTTATTTAAGTATTTATGAAGTTTGTTATATATGAGTATTATATTAGTATTCTAAGACTTTTTATTGGTATGTCATATAGACCGTTTTTAGAGCGACAAAATCAACCTCCCTGAAACGTAGTTTGTCGACCTTTATATTACTCTCTGAAAACTTTCCTGGTAGCTTGGGCAATGAGACCAGAGTAAAATTAGTGCTGAGCGGAATCAGTGTTTTACCCCCCTAAAGTTAAAAATTTAAAAGTAATAGTAACTTAATTTTAAAAAAAAAATATGTCCTCAAACCAATACATAACCTGTTCAGCAAAGTTTTGACTGAAAATAATGATAAAGGCTTCGTTTTCATCCTTTTCTCAATTTTAACAAATGAGTAAATTCCACTTGACTTTTATACCATAATCTTTTACATTCATTTTCAACTTAACGTTAATCTACTATTATTGCAAATTCCATTTTGCTCAACAGAAAAAAATTCATCTTTAGCAATTTTCTAACCATTTTGAACTTCACTAATTATTTTAAGTATCATATTAATATTTATTAAATTTAGTAAGATGGTTGAATCGCGGAAAGGTAAATTTAAAAAAAACTATTATTTATTATATTAAAACAAAATTCTTTTTAGACATTGTTTGATCTAGCATTTAACATTAATATTTATTTTAAATTGTTATTCAGTTAATATAATTAAAAGTAATTAGATTTGATTGACAAATATGCAATTGTTATGAAGGAACAAACATAAACTAAAAGAAATTGAGTAGTTTTATCTGAAACGAAACTTATAAAGATAAAACTGCATACCTAATAAATGTTACATAATTTGAAGCAATTAATGCTTGGGTTAAGAAACTCCCAAAACAAAGAAAATAAAATTATGAAAAAATTTAACATCCATTTTGAGATCGATGGAATGGAATAATGCAGCTGATGAAATATTGAGAATTTCCATTACCAATAATGCAGAGATTCACCCAGGAGATTAAATAACTTTATTGGACGGGAAAATTATTTTACTCAAATTGGTGAATTGTTCAAAAATAGGCTCCTTGTCTCTTACCTCCTCGGATCTAGGGCCTTTTGCAACTGCCTAACGTGCAAGTTCAAGGAGGGAAATCGGAATAAATAATTTGGAATATATTAATATTTAATCGTTTAAGCTTTATTGACACACAAAATTCTGAATAAATAAATAATTCAGCATGAGCACAAGGAAAAGCACCTTAACCTTAAACATAAACTGTCAAGAAATTAGTCATTTTATCTTTTTTTATATTAAAGTTGTGAATGTTTTTTTGTTTAATCTTTTAATTTAAAATACCTCCATTATATCCTGATCCTGTGCCATAACCAATATTAGGAGTTCCAATATAACCTCCGCCTCCAATACTTCCTGGTCCTCTACTTGAAACACCTTGCCTACCATAGCCACCTACAATGCCCCATCCATTCCCTGACCCACCATTATATCCATCATATCCATTTCCTAAGCTACCTCTATAACCTCCTCCGCCCAATGATCTGCTTCCAGATCCTGCACTTGCCCCACCATATCCGCCACTCTGAACTTCTGCATATCCATTTCCTGCACTTGCCCCACCATATCCGCCACTCTGAGCTCCTGCATATCCATTTCCTGCGAACCAACCACCATTTCCACCATAACCACCTCCGTATCCACCTGCTCCACTGTTGCTACCAGCGGCGGCTCCGCTACCACCACTATTATATGCTCCAGCTGAACCTCCACCATATTCTCCACTATTTCCAGCTCCCCAGCTGTTTACTCCATATCCTCCTCCGTAACCACTAGCTCCTGCTCCACTGCTTCCACCTCCAATAGCTCGACCTCCACCGCCGCTATATCCACCACCGTTTACTCCGTTATATCTACCACCATATCCACCAACATATCCTCCACCATATCCTGAATTTCCTACGAGGCCATCAACAACTTGGCCTATAACTCCTCCAGTGCCTTTTCCTCCTCCTAAGCCACCACCATAGCCACCTCCATGTCCTCCTGTTTGTCCTACAAGAGAATCAACTGCTTGTCCTACAACTCCTCCCGTTCCTTTCCCATTTCCATTTGGACCTCCACCTCCAATTCCACGAGATTGTCCAACAAGAGAATCCACAGCTTGGCCAACAACTCCCCCAGTTCCTTTTCCACTTACTGGGCCTCCTCCAATGCCACCGCCATATCCTGCATTTTGCCCCACAAGGGAATCAGCACCTTGACCGACAACTCCGCCTGTGCCTTTGCCACCTGGAGCTCCAAAACCGCCAATTCCGCCGCCGCCAGTCTGCCCAACAAGAGAATCAACTGCTTGACCGACAACTCCGCCAGTTCCCTTGTTTCCTCCTCCGATTCCTCCACCACCCAAGCCACGTGCGCCGTTTCCACCGCCGACTCCGCCGGCTTGTCCAACGAGAGAATCCACAGCTTGGCCGACGACTCCGCCGGTTCCTTTTCCGCTTCCTCCGATTCCACCAATTGGCCCACCTGGCCCTGAAGATCCTCCTGGACCGACGAGAGAGTCCACGACTTCTCCAACAACTCCGCCTGTTCCTTTTGATCCGAATCCTCCGATTTCTCCACCAGCTCCGTTTCCACCACTCGAACCATCGGGACCAACAAGGGCATCAACGGTTTGGCCCACCACGCCGCCCGTTCCTTTGGAAGTTCCAATTCCACCAACTCCACCGACTGTGTTACCGTTACCGACGGGGCCAACGAGAGAATCCACTGCTTGACCAACAACTCCTCCGGTTCCCTTTTGGCCTATTCCAAGTCCACCTGGGCCTGGAGGTCCGCCGTTGCCACCAGGACCCACGAGAGAATCAACTATGCAATTAATTATTAAAAATTGGATTTTACATAAAAAACAAATAACGATTTTTATTAAAGCCTTTTGATTAATCATTTGATTAAATGAGCAAAAAATATTTAGGCTTTATTGGGTAAAAAAAACTTAAGCATAATCAAGTTAAAAAAAACTAAATAGTGATACTTAAATTGATAAATATTTTAGTAAGTTATTGTCTAGTAATTCATTAAAAATATGTTAGAAATTGTTTTTTAAATAATTTTAATAATTAAGCAAGTCAATTTAAATTCAATAAATATTTAATTTTACCAGCTTGACCAACGACTCCTCCTGTTCCCTTTTGCCCGAATTCCCCCAATCCACCTGGGCCACCAGGAGGTCCACCGTTACCTCCTTGACCAACAAGTGCATCAACTATTCAAAAAGCTTCATTTTATCAATTGTCTCTTTATTTATAAAATTGAAAGAATTTTAAATTTAATTTTGAGTTTTAATTAAGGATTCTTTCTCTCCATTTTTTCAAAAAAGCATTAAAAATAAATACTATAATTTAATTATTGGATTAAAGTAAATATTATAACCAGACTCAAAATTTTAATTAACTATAAATCAAACTAATTAAATAAAAAATTAAATATACCAGCTTGGCCAACTACTCCTCCAGTCCCTTTAGCGCCTCCGGGTCCGCCTGGTCCACCAAGTCGACCATTTGAAGGGTCACCAACCAGAGCATCCACTGTTTCACCTACGACTCCCCCAGTACCCTTTTCCCTATCGGTGTACGCTTGAACTCCACACACTAATTAATAACAATTTTTATTTAAACACAAATCATATAATCTGATTAGGTAATTACTATATAATTATTTAACTTTATGTAACTTTAAATACTAACTACATTTTTTCGAGGAAAATCAAAGTTTATATAAATTAATAATTAATTAGATTGAATACATCTTAGGGATTCAATAAAAAATAATTCATTTAATTACCTGCATATGCAAGGCAGAAGATCCAAAATCCACGCCCAGACAAAATCATGGTTAAAGAAAATAACGAACTAAACGAGCAAGTCAATCCTGCATTACATTAAATGAATATCACTTTCGTTTAGAAATTTTATATGCAAGCTGATTTATTACTCTTGATTTATTGGCTATTCTGGGCTTTTAATTAAGAAAGTTTCACAATTTGGAATAATAATAAAAATGTCATTAATGATTAAATCGTCAAACTTATGTATGTATAACATGAATGAAAAGAAAATTTATTGTCAATTTTTTAATTTAATTAATATTCATATTAATGTTAATTATATAAATATTTAATTTATATATTATGTTATGAAATTGTCTTTAAAACATTTAATTTTTATTAGACCATGTAATTCTAAATTATAATATCATTAATAAAAATAATAACGTCCACGTGCATTTAAATGAAAGTTGTAGAATCAAAATATAAGATGAATAAAGTAATTAAAACTTCCTAGACCAAGTGTCAATGCTTAATTAATTGTTATTTCTACCATTAAATTGTACTAATTAGTCTATAAGATGAATTTATTATATTTATTGAATATTAACTAGATAATTATCGTTTGCATCATTTGATATATGATATATTATGGTAATTTTACTTGAGTATTTTACTTTTGATACTATATGAAATATGTATTTAAATTTAAAACCTTAGAAATCTAATAAGCAATCATGAATTTCATTCTAAAGAAATTGACAATTTTGATCAAATCAGATGTGATGTGATGGATTTTTTCTTCAATCACGACGACCTTGAGCTATGTATAGCTAAATACATATTATAGATAGAATCATCAATTATCAATAGAACATCCAAGAGGGAATTCTATTCAATTGGAAATGAAAAGATAAGCTATAAAATTCCTACATTCTTCCACTTCTTCATTATCCACAATTTTGTGGTTGTAGTGGGTTCAGTTCTTAAGATGCCAAATTCTAAAATTGACAAAGATTCATTTACAATATTCTCATGTCTAATAATAACAATAATAATTTTAACTTATTGTAATCTAAAGAACATTATTTTGATGGATATTGTCGTAGAATTACGTGATGATGATGCTGTATGAGATAATAAATATACGATGCACTGATAGGAATAATGTTTAAATACAAACACAGAAATTTAGGTTTTGGCTCACGAACGATTGACCTTTATTCAGTTAATAATTTAAGATAGTACAAACAAGAGAATCTTCTTGGTAGTCTCAGAAACTCGAATGAGACTTGGAACGATTCTCTTCCCAATCTCCAATGAGGCCTCGGAACTTCCTTATTCCAACCGTAAGCACCTTGCTCACCTTTTTCGCCCCAAAGTACTAAAGACAATGACTCCCTCAATATATAAGAAAAGCGCTTGTGATCGTGATAGGATGCGTGAAAGGCAGTACAATCTTAAACTATGATTCAAATTAGTTTTGTTCCTCAAGCCTGTTTCCTTCCTTTATGAGTTCCTCAAGACATCCTAGGATATCCTATGTCTTAAAGGGATATCCTAGGGACGACTTCAAAAAATCACTCATCACTTAAGGTTATCATAAGGAGCTAAAATTGCTGCTCGGATGAGATGATGGGACAGAATGCCACGGAATAAATTTATGAGACTATGTAAATAGCTTTTATACTCTATATGGATGAATTATTACCACATTTTAATCAATTTGGCCGATAATCACTTCCGTGTCTAAAGTGGCGGATTTCCTTAATTAAAAATTTTGCGGGTCTTCTCTTCTGATGACTCTTCAGTTGGTTGATTTTCAGTAAGAATCGTTTGAAGTCGTTTGGAATGATATCGATATTTTAAATTCCTTTAAATTTAAAAAAAACCTTTAAATACAATTGAATTCCTAATAAATAAGGATAAATCAATTTAAAAGAAAAACATTGTCAAAAAAGTTTTTCCATAGGCTGTAAAGTTTGAGTTTTTAGAGTTGGAATTGAATGGTTAAGGGACCAAGTGAAAATGAGCATTGTTGATTGGGATCCTTAGGTGGATTTGGAATTTACAACGGGCGGGATGAGAGAAAATGCCACGGGAGGCCCAACGAAGTGTGAAAGGAGGAACATCCGAAGTATTTAACTTTCCCTTGGGATCTCCATGCGAGTGATGAGGAAAGTTGTAATGAGGGAGAAGAACTCCAACGCGTGCCTCCTCGTTCACCCGGAAAACCTCGCCATCCCCACGACCATATTAACTCCGTTTCAGATAGACCTAATGAAATCAGGGAACTTGACTCAGGGACACTTTTACAATTCCTTATACAAACGCCGAGTGGAATCATGAAAAAAGAATGAATTCCCTCGAGGCATTTTACAGGCTGGAAAACTCTTGAAATTACAACGCTTCGACTCCGTTTATTTAAATTTAACATTACTTTTATTAACTTTCAAGCATTTTTGAGCATTTGGGGAATTTAAACTTACGCGCCTTAAAATGCCTTAAAGGCTAGGCTAGGAATCTAGTGAATTATTATTAATAAATGTTAGATAAACATATCAAAAATTTAACTTATTTTACTAATGATCTAACCTTATACTTAACTAAATAGATAATATGATAGGTATATAAGAAAAGTAAGAAAATGCTATGATTAGATTGATTGAGAATATTTGATGAAGATCTTTTGGGTCGCTTAAGGCATGAAAGATGGGGAAGTTGAGGTTGACTGAGCATCATGTAAGATCAAATCATCCTCAACTTTTTTTATTTCTTTCCTCGAATTTCTTCGTTTTTCTCTTATGAGTTTTCTCGCGGCGGTGTTTGCGGGGTGTGAGAGGAGTTAAGCCCAAAATCGCACCTTGAGACAAAATTTCTTCTTTCGAGTGCCAGAGGAAAGAAATCGAGATTTTTCTTTATTTCCCCTTTATCTCTCCTAGCATCTCATATTTCATTTCTTTATATTGAGTATTTCATATTGACTTTTCTGTCCTTGTATGTAAGGAGGATATTTTATTAGTAAAAAATCATACTAGTTATAAGATATAGTGTAAGTCTTGTATAGGAGATGTGTATTTTTAAGCTTATAAAGATATCTATAATTTTATAGGAACGAATTTGATAAGAGATATTTCTCTTTTCGACTCAACTTTTATTATTTTTCGGTGTCAAAAAGTGGAGATTTAGAAGATCAAACGAACAAATGATTTCAATATGAATGAAAAAAAATCAGAATTCAATTTTTAATTAAAAAATTCTTTATGAAGTTGGTATTTCAATGTCATATTTCAATACTATATTGAATATCTTAATATTTTATTAAACATATATAGTTTATTTTTTTAAAAGAAATTACTTTGAATTAAAAATTATTTTTTTTAATTAAATATTTATTATTTTCACGCATTTTTAAAATTTTTGCAAGATAAACAAACTTTAGTAGAAATTACATAAACAAATTAAAGAAAGTCAAAATTTTAGTTTTCATTAATCACATTTATTAAAGTGGTGAAATCTTGAACGAAATCTTTAAACTGAGTTCATGTTGACGTGAGTCCAGGCATCATTGTTTGTGACACCCCTATTCCTCTCGCTCCTATATTGGCCATGTTTTTTTGTCCAATATCGGCCCAATTGTTGGAAATTCGTCCAGCAGCATCTATCCCATCCTTTGAGTCTAATGTGGCTGGGGCTGCATTCCCAAGGGGTGAAGCTCGAGCTGTGTCAAACTTACGTTTTTAATTTCTTTATAAAGCTATAATTATATGAAGAATGCGTATTCATTTTAATCAAATAAATGTTTTATATTTTTTTAAACTTTGTTTGAATAAGTATGGATACCTTGAACAAAAAAGATGAAGATGAAAAGGATTCCGAAAATCAAAAGTTTCATTTAAAAAAATTTGCTTCGACGAATCAAAGTGAAAAAACAAATAGTTGTGACTGAATAATTGAAAGTTTGCCTCTCTAAATAGAAATCTTATTATAAATTTACCAATTAAGTAAAGCTAGTCATAATTGATGAATAAAACTGTAATTTAAATGTATATTAAGAAACTTTGATATTATTCAATTATGATTTCGTCCATTAAAATCTAATTGAAAATTATAAATATAATTCTAAGTGTTAAAAGAACTTCTTATGTATTTAAGTTTTTAATTCGGTATTCCTCATAATATACAACCAAAATATATTTTCTATATAGTATAATTTGTCAGAATAATAAATATTTTTTAAATCATTTTTATACAATACTTTCAGAAAGTTTTATCAATTTTGAAGATGCTTACATGTTTTAGGTAGTTTTTTTAAATAATTTAATTTTGTCAATTAATAATTATTGTGGAATTTTTAAAATTTTAAAATTATTTAATGAAAATGAAATAATTTGAAGAACTTTAATAGTTTTCTCAAATGATGTAATTTATTAACATGAAGAAATACTGAATGATAGAAATGAGTAAGAGTTTATGAAGAGATCATTCAGGAACTCCAGGCATTTTATTTGCTTTTATCCCCATATTTCCTAAAGATTTGTGACCCAGAGCATTCCACATCTTGGCAGCTCGTCCAGCGATTTTAGGGTCCATCACGTCCATTGGTTCTACTGGTAGAGGCATTTTAGGGTTGGGAAGTTCAGGTTGACCTTAAAATTCAATTATTATTATCAAATGCTAAGTTTTAAATCCATTTTGTTACAAATTCAAACTTTTAAAATTCATTTTAAAAACCTTCAACACAAATGATGAAAATTAAAATGAGTCCAAAAACAAAAAGTTTCATTTTCAACGCGTTGACGAGGAAGACGTTAAATTAAAAGGAACTGTGTATGAAAAAATTGAAAATTTTACACACCTCTTTTTTACATAAATCTTATAACTAGTATAAAAATTAAGACAAGTCAAAATTAACTAATAAAACTTAATTATTGTGAAAGTTTTTATTAAAAATTTTGTTATTACTTCAATTAAAATTATACCGATTAAATTAAATTGCATAATATCTAGTGTTATAAAATAATAATAAAACATAAAATAATTAGGCATTAGCTTATAAAATAATGTCAAATTATTTATGAAAGTTTTAGCTAAAATCAAATACATTATAATTGAAATGTCAAATCATAAATAGAAATTCTATTTCTAGCGGTTAAACAAATATTCATTTTACAATTATTGACTGAAAGTGAATTGTGGATTAAATTAATCCTAAATTTAAAATATAATTTTTATTATACAAAATTTATTAATTCATTTAATTAAATAATATAAGGGGAAAAAAATTCAGAGGCATTTAGATTTCAGGGGATAAAAATTTAAATGGAATGGAAAGTCTTTAGTTGAGAACGAGAATGAGTTTTGGTTCCGGTGATTGTAATATTAATTGGATTTCTGGTTTGGCCTTCCCTTGTCTCCCATTTCATTTCACCTCTCATATAGGAATCTCCAATGGCATTTCCTGAGTGAATGTGAGAGAGCATGGAGGATGAGACTCAAGGGACGAATATTACAAATTTCCTGCTGCTCCGCTCATTTCTTCATCTCCCAACCTCGTCCCTGTGTAATCCCTTAGTACGAGAAAGAATGACTTCAATCAAAACTCAACATCACCACCGCTAGAACCCACATTACATTTTTTATCTCTCTGCTTGGTTCTTATGAGGGTGAATCTCCTTTTTCCTCTCAAATTCATTGGATTAATAATGGGAAATGCGTAGGGAATCTTAAATCGTTCCCTATCACGCCATATGATCATTTCAGATAAAAACTCATAAAAAATATCTATTTGTACCTGTAAGAACATTCTGTCATATGAAATGAATAAAATCCGTTAATAAATTGTTCTTCCAATAATTTTTAATTAATTAATGTAAACTGTAACTATCATATATAATTTATACAGTAATACGTTGAAAATATAGTCTTTATATAAGTACAAGAATGAATATATTGTGAAAACTTTTCTTTAGTCCAAGAAGTGTTTATTGCCTGATATTGTAAAAAAATATTATTTTAGGAAATATTTTGTAGTGTAAATCATAAATCAACAAGAAGATTAAAATGAAACTATAACTTTTTGTATTGTTGCCAATATTCTACACTTTATTGTATTTTATATCTATATATGCATATATCATTTTGTATCATGAAAAATAAAACTACTTAAATGCAAAAGATGGGAAAACTTATAAACTTTACCAATTTATAAGAATTAAAAGTACCTAAAGTGGCTAATAAATTTTCCAATAAATCACAACTGCGACTATAAAAATGATTAATTGCTTTTTTAGCTTAAAATGTATCAATTGTAGTTTATTTCTTTGTTGGTTTTGTCATAAGGTCATATTTACAATATTTTAATTTCTGTAAGGTAATTGTATTCAATTTAAGATTTTTATAATTTATAAAGTTAATTAATGAGAACTTTTCCGTCTTGGATTCTAACAATTCTGAAACTCAAAAGCCCCGCCATCCACTTTTTCATTTCTTTGCATTGTTTGCGAACAACAGGGAAACTCTTTGTTTTTCTGCTGTTTCTCAAGATGAGCGTCTCAACAGTCGCAGAGATGGAAATGTCCGTGAGAGTTTCCTGGGTCAATTTGGATTCCCCTGCCGTTTCGAAATTCGAAATATCTCCTTTTAGATTTTCCTCGCTGTCAATCCTGACCTTTTGCCCTTCCATCCCAAAAAACGAACTTGTGATTTCATTCACCGATGAAAACTCCGACTTCGCTGTTGTGATTTCAATTGAGGGAGATTCGAAATAATTAATCGGCGTCATTGAATGCGTCTCAACTTGGCTCTCTAGCCGTTTTGAATTCTCCGCTTCTAAATCCTTCCAAAATTCCAAACATTTCGTAAACAGGATCTCGTCACCAGTTGAGGATTCCCCGAAAAACCCGTTTTTTACTTCTTGGTAAAATTTAATCCCATTGTTGAGGTTCGTTGGCAAAATGTCTTTGAGCAAAACATCGTAGTTGGGCGTTTCTTTCGTTTTTGAAATTCCCTCCGTGCATTTCAACTCGTCATTTAGTCCTTGTGGTTCATTATGACTTTCACGAGTTTCAGAAGTTTCACGAGTTTCTTCCAAGTTTTCTCCAATCAAATGAGCTGAAATTGATTTACTAATTGTTGTCATTATTCTTTCAGTGGCTTTAACGGGAATTTCCAATACTTTTCCAGCTTGGATGTTTTGAGTGTGCAGAAGTTCTGCGGATCCCTCTTGATCCTCATCAGCCTCATCGTCAGACTCTTCAGACTCTGCCAATTTGAAAGTCAAATCTTGGCTCATTTTCATACTCTCCGCTTTCGCTTCATGTTGGAGTTGAGGAGTTGAGAGATTCGTTTTCGAAACACGTCCCGGCACAACATCGACATTCACCAGAAGCGGGATTTCTGGGTGAGAAATTTGTTTTTTCGGTTCTTCTTGGGTGTCTCCACTGTTGAAAACGAGGACTTGGGGTTTTTGTGAAGCTGACGAGGTCGTGGGCGAAATGCGTTTTAGTTCCGAAATGAGATCCAGCTGTTGGTCGAATCCTTCGGCTCCTTCGTTTCCTTTGGTTTCTCCGTTAATTGCCCCTGGTTGGATGTGTTGGAGAGGTCGGAGTTGGCGGAAAGGCAGTGGGGCTCGGAAATCCTGGTAAGAAATATTTTCGCTCACAATTCCCTGCTCCTTCACATCCTTCAAGTTCGACCGCCTGCTGTGCTTAAACGTAGATTTGCCATTCACTCGCACTCGCGGACGGTTCGTGTGCGGCATCTGGAAAAGCACAAACGACAGAGAAGGAATGAAACTAACTGCTATAATAAACCTCAAATCATCAAATTCCATTTAACGGGGACGACAGGGCTCAGAAAGAGGAGGAATTCAATGTGACAACTCTTTGACAGTGTAGAAGTTAATGAAATTTAATAATGACACACGAACCTTCAACTTTTTGATTTATTTAGTAACCGGTCATTATCATCATATGTCCTTATGGTTAAATAGGAAAGGCGGCGGCGGGTGTAAAAATGATCTTAATTGTCTCAATTAACTTTGGAATTTATAACAATTTTGCATTTTACATTTTAATTCCGAATAACATTTTTTAGTTGGTCATGGTGTTTAAATGTTAATTGTTATGACTAAAAATTCAAATATTTTGATTTACTACCAATGGCATTGACAATTTTAGTCCCAAACAGATAGTCTTATTGTTTTTAACTTATAAATCATAATTAAAAATTAATTTATAAGACTAATTCTTGATCCTTTGCACTAATCAAAATTCTTAATTTTATCTAGAGCAATATCTATTTTATTAATTTTGCTTAATTTTTATGATATTTTATTTTAACTACTTTTAATAACTTACTTGTAAACATACTTGTAATTATTTGTTTTACAATTTTATTAATCGAAAAATTCTACATGTGAGTAAACGAATTAATGAAGATTAGAATTTTGTCATTATAAAGAGTACTGATGGATCTAAAATAAATTGATGTTGGTTTATGCCTTGAATCTCCTTTATCGTTTTCTCGCTAATAAGATCTAAAGGGGATCTCCGTTTTAATTTGTGCTTCTCCAGGGAGTCTTCCACTTCCCACCAACTTTCCCTCATCAACTTCACTTGGGTTGATATGGGCGGGCGCGTGGAGGAAAGCGACGCTCTTTTAAGGCTCTTATACGACGTCGTTTAAAACCAAGCGTTAATTGCCCATCGCTGCTATTACCTTCCTTCACCCTCCTTACTTAACATCAAGTTACAAACTCAAACTTTTCAAATTTCGCTTTAACGAACCACTGTCATTTGCATCCAAATTTTTGCTGAACACACACATACACAAAATGTCATTTTCGTGTCTAAAATTTTGCTCTAAATTGTTCAAATTCCTTCAATTTACTCTTTACTTCATTTAAATTATCATTTTCATCAATTTTTTTCCATGATCAAATGCATGATCAAATGGACGTGCAGTGTGAAAATATATGATTTAAACAATTTTGATTTATAATATATTGGAGAAATATATGAAATACAGAAAATAATTGTGTCTGAAAATACTTATTATTATTGCTATGGGATATATTTGTATAGGATACATAGTGAGTTAAGGGGATGAATATGAAATGCGAGTAATTTGGTTAGGTTTAATTAAGAAGGGTTGAATCGGGTTCGCTGTGTTAATCAAGGGACGTGTGAGGGTTGAGGAATGGGAGAATTCGGTCTAGTTGGGGAAGAAGAGGAAAATCCTCAGCCTTCCTTCCCTTCCCCTCAGTCCGTCGCGAGACTTGGAAGTGGAAACTTCTCGTCGCCTCCCACGCACGAGTCCAGAGTTTCCCCAACCATTCAACAAGGCTTGGACAAAAAGCTATCTCCAAAAGCTATCCCTTGACATTCAAAAGTTCTAACCAGTTTCCTAATAAATTTAATTAAAATTATTCACACAGTTTACATTTAAAGCCACAGTTAATTACAATCAACTTTAATAGAGCTATAAGTGTAAATTAAACCGCTTTAATCATATTTACCAAATAATGGAAAAATTACCAATTTTTACCATATGTATTGCTGATTTGAGTAAAATGATTAGCAGTTAAATTAACAGCTGAATTTAATAGAAAATAATGTTGTAAGTGACTGAAAAAATGTGGCTGAAAATCTTCCAAGTTTTTATTCTGTTGACTTTAGTGAACGGAGAAAAGGAGTCAAGTGGCATCTCAAATTATGAAAATATCAGCGGGGAATTAGCTGATGAGACTTCCACTCCTCTTACAACACTTCCAACTCATTCTTCCCATCAAGTTCTCTATGAATCCCTTTCAAATGTTTTATTTGCTCCTTCAATCCCCCCAGTTTTGACTGAAGGGTCTTCTGTTTTTAATAATAGTAACGAATCTGGTTTGACATTGGGAGATTTAAGTTTTTCTCATTCTTCAGTTTCTTCAACTTCTGCAAAGGAAAATGCGAAAGGAGAAGCGAAAGATGCGAAAGACGTGAAAGAAGCGCAAGTAAATGTAAAAGAAACCGAGAGGAGAGATGCGAAGGAAGATGGAAAGGGAGATATGGAGGAAGATGAGAAAGTCGGAATAAAAAGTGAGGTGTCAGTTGGTGGCGTCAATTCAGGAATTAAAGTTCTTCCGTCTTCGGACGAATTCAAAGGAGCTCAAGAACCTCAAGAGGAAATGGAAAATCTCCTCGTTCTTCGTCTTGCTCAATGCAGAGCTACATGTCTTCTCAAGGTTCCCATCCAAAGATCTTTCTTATTTGCATTTCTGATTTAAAGATTACACAAACTTTTCTCAGCGCTCGTTAGGGTTCTGGAAAATGAGAATTTATGTAAATAACGACGTGCTAATAATTACCTACACTTTTCTATCTAACTAACGCATAATCTTAAAATCTACTAAAGCTTAAAGCTTAATCTTAAATCCTCATTTACAAGTTAACTAATTCTGGAAATTTTTTAGGAAAACCGAGGGAATTCAACTTTCAAACCATCCGTTTTACATCCGAGCTTTAAAAAGGTTAGCTAATTTTTTAATTCTAATTAAATTAAATAATTCCAATTAATTCCAATCAATTCTAATTAAGTTAGGTAACTTTACACTTACAAAAGTTCTTCTCATACATTTAAAGAAAATGAGAAACAATTGAGCAATTCAACAATTTCTTCATTCATTCCGTTCAGGACTTTTTATTCCAGTTTATAGTATTTTTAGTATAAATATAAATTGGCAAGTGCCTCTTTAGTTTGAAATAATTTAATAGAGACGTAATTAAGAGAATAGTCCAAGAATGTAAATTGGAGAAAGAGAAAGGATAAGAATTTAAATGGCAATTATGGAGAAAATGCCCAACGTTTTCCAAGGTTCTCATCAGTTATAGGGAAGTTAAAGAGAGAATCCTAAGGGATTTTCCTCTTCTCGTCCTTCCAAGGGAATTCAAAGGGAGAGAAAAGAGCATTGAATGGGCGAAGGGAAAACGGGGGATCGTAAGATAAGATGTTTATGTCTGAATTGAATTCTAATCCCCTCATTTGGGTCATAGGTCATGGACTCCTTATTATTATTTTATCTTATCCGCCAGAACAATCGCATTTTTCAAAATTGCCTTCCCCTCCCATTACTCCAAAACAATAAATGTTTACATTGCTCATATCGCCCAGCTCTAATAGCTTACAAACTCCAACATCAGAAATATCTTCATATTTCCTATTTTCATATATCCATATCTCTGTACTTTTAATATTTTACACATACAGATCACTATTTCCTTATGTATCATACAAAATGGAAATATTCTTGTGTCGGTGCCATTACATGCACATTATACCATTATAAATACAGTCTTATCTCGTCATATATCAGTCTTATCATCTGAGTGAGTTATTATTCTTATTATACAAGATTGGTATTACAAGTACAAAACATATTATACTGTACAGAACTTAAAAACATGGGTTATACTGCTATTGAACTGTTCTACTTACATTTATAAGAGTTTTTCTGAAAGGGTTTTAATATAAAAGAAATACGGAGGTTTCAAATTATGCAAAGTTTACATTCAATTTCCTACGTCGGTGTCTTTTTTCTCGTCTCCTTCAATGTGTAAGGCGTTGAAAGAAGGCGTTTGTGTGTGCGAGTTGGTTTGAAAAGGAGCCTCCGCATGAACATGGAGAATAATGAGATATGTAAAATGATCAACGTGGTTCTTCCCTCCCCACATACACGCCTAGAAGGACTGGGCGAGGATATAACATGTCTTGGATGGCACTTGGTAATGGATATTCATAAACACCCTTCTGTGCTCCTCAAAACGCTTCTTTGGCTCTTCAAGAGGAATTCCAGTAGCAATTTAACATCCAAATGCCTAAACATTGCATTCATAAACGAGGAATAGTTATCGAGCAAACAATCCTCAATTATCACATGGATCAAAAAGCATTTGAAGTTTTTATTTCTCGCACCCCGGTTCACTACTTAACCACCATGGTCTAATCATCCTGTTTTAAATATCAATACATCCAAACATTCATCCGCAGCAAAAAAAAACTAGTTAAAAAAGGAGGAAATTGAACTTTTATTTGAATATATATAGCCTCCGTATAGTATACATGATACCCAAGATGCATTATTTACACATAATATACGATACGACGATACGACTAGAGTACAGATAATATACTGTTTATTATCTGTATAATTTTAAGCTGTATGAAGATTCGGATTTCTTAACTTATTTAGTTATACAGAGATATAATGAGATAGTGGTATAATATATGGTATAATATATGCATAAATAAGTAAAAGTTTGTTTAAATTGAAATTATTCAAGTAAGAATTGGAATATTGATAAATATTGGAAGTTGGAGACTGGAAATACCCTTGCATGCATTAAATATAGGGAGATATAAGGAAAATGAAAATCATTGAAAATGTTTTTTTTGGAAGTTTGGAAGAAAAAATTCCCATACTAAATTATTCGTTTTTTCCCGTACAAAAACTTTGTTTCCTTCCTTTTTTCTGAGATTCTTGGAAAAGTAAAAATTCATTTCCCTTATTTAATTAACAAAAAAGCGAGAAATGCATATTCAAATATTTAACTTTTAATTGGGAAAGAAACTTTTGAGATTTTGTAAAGTCAATGAATGTGAGTTTTAACATGTTTAAATATTTATGATTTAAAATATTTAAGATTTTTTAATGTTTCCTTTCTCTTTCCAGTGTTGGGCCACATGCAAGGACCTCGAGTTTGATAATGATGAAGAAGAGAAGAAGAAATTGATTTGCGAGTCAAATTCCAATTGCGTAAGTTTTCCCTCCCATTTGAATATTCCGCCGGCGTGTGACTATTTATTCAAATTTAACTATTTAAATTATTCCAAATTCCAACCACGGCCCCGCCACGTTCAAATGAGCCCAAATGACTCGGATTTGAATCAACCGCCAGTTGCATAAATTCAGCTTGAGTTAAATGAAGTTGCAGAGTTAAATGAAGTACTTGAACGTATTTGTCACGGCTTCGCGGTAGGTTGAAGTCAAAATACACACAACGGACTCCACTTACTCACCCTGTCAAGAAACTATTTGGACTCCAATGAGTTTCAAAACAAAAAACCCCGCCTTTAAACTCTTTGAAGAATTCGGGTGTCTTAATGAAGAAATTTCTATCTCACTCCTTTCCATCTAACTCCCTTGTATTTTCCTTCTCACTCCATGTGTTTTGACATTGAGGAATTAGCACGAAATCCTGCCATGTCCTATATAGGAATGTCTATTATAATATTGTATACATACAAGAGAAATGTACAATATTGTAAATGCATAAGAAATGTACACATATTGTAAATACATAAGAAATGTACACATATTGCAAATACATAAGAAAAGTGCAATATTGAACATTAGAGATATATAGGAATGAAGAATATTAAACATAAGAGAAATGCACATGGGAGATAAGAGAAATGAACATCAGGAGAATGTAGCGTTGAATGAGGAGAAAACAGTTGAGTCGGTTGTGAGTTTTCTCAAAGGATTCTCTTTGTAAGTTATTTCTCTTGTGATGGGCCTTGTGCTGCATGAGTCTTCTTGCTACAAGTTCTCTTGGCAGGGAGCAAAGTGAGGGGGCGAACGTGCCAAAAAGAAATTCGAGCTTTTTCACATTCCACCAGTATATGTAGAATGGAGTAGAAGAGGAGAATGTTTGGGAAGAACGTTGGGAGCGTTGGATCGCATTCACTGAAGAGATGAATGGGCCAACGAAGGCTTATTTTAACCATATTTCCCAAACTCAATTGACTTCCCTTTTAAAACATTCATTTCCCTTACACTTTATTTCCCTTTCAATCTCTCCTTAACTCTCCCTTTTACTGCCCAATGAATCTCTGGAATCGCCTTCAAGTGAAAATCATCGCCGGATTTACGATTACCCCCAAACCAAAAACATTTACATACAAATTCTTTAATGATCTTTCACAATTCTCCTATTTTAAACCTTTGTCCTCAAAATCTCATTTGCATGCGGAAAAACGCATCGGGGAAAAACGAAAGACGCAAAGGAAAAAATCTACGAAAATAACTAAATATTCACCGAAATAGCTGCAAAAGTGTGAAACAACTCTGCTAATTAATACTCTACAAAACTGTTAAAAAACCTGTTGTAAAAGCATTAAAAAATGGTCATTTTTAGAGAGCAGTTTTTCTTATAATTGACATTTTGAATTTATTGCACCTGGTTGAGATGGCGGGATTTTTAATTTGCTGGTTAAATATCGAATTTCTGGGAAATGAATAGAATTCGATTAGATTATTTTGATGAAATCTTTTAATTGTGTTTGTTTTCTTATAGGGTTTGGGGTGCGAGGAAGCGTGCGAATTTCACAATGATCAAATCCTTAATAAAAGTCGGAAGAAGCCGAACAAAGCCGTGAAGATTGAAGGGAAGCTGCGGGTTTCTCCTTCTTCCCAGCGTGTTCTCCAATGGGGCTGCCACGAGGGTTGTGATGAAGGTGAGGAATCTGTTGTGTACTCCCTCGTGGAGCACTCAGGGACTTCCTGGAAATTGATTGGGCAAACACTCAAAGAGGAAATGGAATTAGAGAGAATGGGAAAGAATTTATCTAATTTCCGTCTCTTTGCATCAAACTCAAACGGAATTGTCAAAGTTTACGCCTTTCCGACCAACAGCCCAGACGCTCTAACAGCGGAGGGAAAATTCAAATCTGCTCATCAACAAATCACCAAAAATATTAATGAAAACTCAGCTGCTAATGAATACTCTGCTGTTAATAAAAATTCAGCTGTTTATGAAAACTCAGCCGTTCACCCATCTGTTAATGATCATTCAACTGCTAATGATCAGTCAAGTGTTAATGACAAGTCAAGCAATGACAATTCAAGGAATGATAAGTCAAGGAATGATGAAAAGTCAAGGGTTGTCGAAGATAGGAGAAAAGTGAATGGTTTGAACGACATGCGGGATAAAGAGATTTTGTGGAATTTGCGCCAGGTTTCGATGGTCCATCAGAAATTTCTCGTTGTGACGGAAGTGACGTGGGACGTCAGTTGGATCCCTACAGAGACTCAAAAAGAAAAGAGAAACTTCCTTCTCACTTGGGAAATTTTTGGAGGAGTTGTAAAAGGGAATTTGGTCACGGACACAAACTCCGTTTCAATTTCGCTATGGCCGGACACGCCTTACATCATTCAGGTGACACACTTTTTTCCAATTTCAAATCTCCCACTCTAAAATATGAATTTTTTTCAAATCTTAAAAATATAATAAAGATTTCTTGTTGAACTAACAATTTTATTTATTTTTTCTTATATATATACTCAATTTACAAAAATCGCATTTTTTAAGTTAATTTCTAGTCAAAATTAGTGTTAAAATCATCATGTTCATCATGTAAATTCAAATGGAAATTGTTTCCCTGGTTAAATTGACATTTTAAATTGGTTGACGTTATGTATGTAAATAAGAGTTAATCTGAGGAGCGTTAGGAGTTTTTCTATAATAGCTTTAGGATTTAATTAACTTCGGTTCTAATGTAGTTATGCTAGAGTTTAATTTATGTTTCTCTCACTTTCCATCATTGATTTCCCTTTTCGTTAATTAAATGGGAGTTTGAAGGAAGTATTTGGGTTTAAATAATGAGAAAGTTTGTGAAATCATTGAGGAGTCTAACATGGGAAGTTTTGTGGAAATGGAATGTTTGGAAGGAAGAAAAGGGGAAATGAGCATTCCATACATTTCCAATCCTGGATGAAATAGGAAAACTTGGGTCAATTTCTTTTATCGGATCTCCTTGTGCGAGCGCATAAGTCGTGAAGGGAGGGAAATGGGCAAAATGGGGTTAAGGCAGCGAGAGTTCTTTTTTAACTCAAGTCCATCAGCTTCCCTTCTTTATTACATGCCAATGTCAGGAGATTCCCAATTCCAGGCACAAAATCTACGTTCACTCCGGAGACCAACCGTCCAATTCACTCACTAAACAGATCCTTATCTCACACAAAACTCTTCCACACCATTCAACTCAACATCTTCATTACAAAATTCAACTTTCCTTATCTCACCCGCCAAAATTCTTACATTCGAATCTTTGCATTCTGGAAAACTAGAATTGGGAAAATATAAATTCCGAAAAAATCTAAATGGCTCAATTTTCTCAGACAATATTCACAAATAATATGCATATTGGGTTTTATTCCAGCTTGGGAATTTCAAATATTTTCCAATTATTCAATAATTTTTTTCAATAATTTTAAATAAAAGCCCATAATTATATTTTTTAAATTCTCGAGATTTTCAAATGTGATGTTACAATTTTAAGCTACTTATAGTATTTTAATTAGTTTAGATTATTCGTTTAGATTTCTTAGGATTAGTTAAGATTAAAGTACTTAATAGTAGTTAAGATTAAATTTTGTTATGTTTAGATTATACTGATAGTTATGTCTTTAGATTTTTTATTTGGTTTGAAAATAGCGGTACTTTTAAAATATTTTTTCTGTTTTTTAGGTGAGTCTGATTGCTGAGTCAGAATTCCCCCTGACAGCGGAAAAGCTCTTGGGCGAAGGTCATCCGAAGTTATCAATTGTGAGCGAGGAGCTTTTGGTGAACACGAGTTATAGCTCGTTCCCCTCCGCGTCCACGACGCCGAAATTAAGTTTCCCTTCCTCGGAGAGGGGAAGCGAAATGAGTGGCCGGAAGGAAGGAACTTGCGGGGGATTCTTCACGAGACTCGCCGGGTCTTTACGAACCAAGGACTTTTATCTCATCATCTTCTACTGGATAATCCTGGCCATCACCTTCTCAACCCTCCTCGTGTACTTCTCCGTTAAGAGCATGGTCTCAAGGGTCACCATGGCCGCCGCGAGGAACTCTTTCACAAGTCTAAAACCAATGCTCAAAAACGTGCTAGGAAGAAATTCTAAAAATCCCCAGGCTAAAGGTAATTAAACATCCTTTTTCAAATAAACCTTACTTATTAACCATTAACCATTTAAATTTACCATTCCAATTAAAGTTAGTAAAATTAAAGTTTTTAAAATGAAAGTTAGTAATTTTCTAAAACCCACACGCAATTTTACATTATATGCTATACCAGAAATTAAACTTTACATGCAACACTCATATGATATACAGACTAGATATGAAATATAATCATGATTAATTTCCCATATAAAATCTACTTAGGTAAATAGTTACTATTTAATATTCTCATATTTATCATTTAATATAAATATTTAATAAGTATATTAGGAAGTTAACACTAAATGGATCCAAGTTAAGAAAAATGCTATAATTATAATTAGTCAAATGCGGTCTATTTGAATAAATGAGGTTTGAGTCCTCGGAGTGTCTTGTTCATTTATGAATTGATAAATGGGGTTTAGTTCCTCGGATGGGGAAAGTTTCGTGAGATGGGAGCATAATTGGGTATCTCTGGGTGACTTTGGCTATCTTCTTCTTTCTCCTTCACTTCACGTCCTCAGCTGAAGGAGGAGGGAATTTAATGCTCCTCTGCCTCTTTCCTATCACAAGATTACGACCATTCATCCCCTTCTTTTTGAGACTCCAAGACTTCTTCCCTCTACATCTTCCTATCTTCCCACGTGGACTTTCACCTATATCATTATAAACCTGAACCATTTTACACTGTATATTCATACGCTTTAGCAATATATGCTTGCACTTTAGCAGAATATATACTTACAGCAGTATATATTTATACTGTTTTTAGTATGAGAAGAAAACCCCGTGTGTCCCTGTGATTCAATCTCACTTTCTCCGCTATCTCCACAATTCACCATCTCAGTCAGTTCACCAAACTGAAGTTCATTTCTCTTCCATTTCCTTTACTCTCTTTCCAAGGCTTATAAGGAGTCTTAAGAGTCACTGCTTGGGCCAAAGTGGGAATAAATCTCGCGCCCGGCTCAAAAACCCCAAACACTTGACTCAAATTCAAAATTCAAATGTGATTTAACACAAAATTCACCTCTCCTCATTCATTATTCATTTGCCCATAGCGGCCCTTCAGCTCCTCTTTAACGGACTTTTCACGAGGAAGAGGGAAAACTCTCTAGGGGATTTCATTTTCAAAGCGTTTACAATATTTTCACCAGACTCTTCTCTTTTTACTGATTTAATATTTAAACCTCAATGGGCTTTTTCATTATTATTCACCAATTATGTGGAAAGATAGAAGCGAAATTAAAATTTTAAAATTACCTATATTATCCTATGCTTATATAGACTGTTCATATAAACTTCATATCTATGGAAGGTTTTCAATTAAATTAAGAATGGCTGTTTAAGCAAACACTTCAACTCCTTTTGTGAATGTCCCCCACTTGGGAAAATTCATTTAATGCCCCCAGGCAGGGAAAATTAATATACTCGAACAATAACATGTTAGATAATGTATTACATTATAACAATATAACAGTAATGTTTAAGCATATGAGGACATGTATGTAACTACTTTAATATAGTACACAGTTCATAATTAATTATGTATAGCGTATGAATATAATCTATAGCGTTTATAATATATGCACATCGTATATCACATTTATTTTGATGAGACAATTTATGCATTAAAGAGAAATGCGTGCGTTGATTATGAATGTTAGTATAAATGGTTTGGACTACTATATATTTAAATGTTGATTATAATTACTAGTATAACACAATTTCAATAATAAGTTTTCCACTATATAAGCATTGGGTTAAAATTGAACCATGCATTCCCATTAGAAGGCAAGCTAAACTTTCCTTATTTTAACATTTTGAACTGTGTTCGTTTGAATGATACTTAATATAAAGGATATATCACACATTAAGTTTTCTAAATAAAGGAAATATAATGAATATAAATACTAGTATCTCGTAACTCTTCCTAGAACTATAGACTATAGATTCTTGAATATCTCCATACATGCATTAGGGAAGTAAAAGTTAATAAGAAAAGGGGTTTTGTGAGTTATAAGTTAGCGAGGGAAGTTGAGCTTTTATCTTTTTCTTCCTCTTATTTGTTTTATCACTGGGAGATTTCATTTGTAGAATGTTGGTGAGTCTTATCTCCCAACAGCTCGTGTAATTTCCTCTCAACCGGCTAACATCTCTACACCATAAATACACACACCAATCCCTTTGTTCGCAAACTTCAACCATACAAATGAGAAATGCGAACAACACCAGAGAGCTACACTAAATATCATACGCCATTTACATACATATAATATATACATTCTACAATATTTATATACTAAACTTTGTAAAGTATAGTATATGACAGCGTAAATAATGTGTATTACAGTAGAGGCCTATTCATGAACTTTAATCTCGAGTTTGCAAACTTGAATAATTTTAATTTAACAGCGTATTAACATGCAGATTTAGTTTAGTTTTTTATATGATAGATTATTTATATTTACAATGTTCTTACTTGGATTTATATATATATATATTAACAAGAGAGATTGGGATTAAAAAATTGTATAGAATATATACAGTTACTTAATTTAAAATTTATTGTCGGCACTTGATCCAAATTTCTAATAAGATTTCAAGTGGCGATTTAAATTCTTCCCACATTTTCCAAAGTTCAATAGCTCGGGTTTATGTACATATCCTGAAGAAGCTCAAAAGGAACTCCTAACGTAGTTTGTTCAGCAAATGTTCAATTCAATGAATCTTCCAAAAAAGAAAAAGAATATTTTTGAATTGCAAAATCTTCCCATTCCATTTTCCTGCGAAACTACAAAGATTCTCCATTTGTTCCTTCATTCCTTTTTTCTGTTTTGTCTTCTCAGCTCTCAATGTATTATGTACAAGTGCATATCATATAAAAAAGGCTTCCTTTCTTATATATCTGCTATTTATATCTATATGATATATTTTACACAAAGGCATATAACTGACTAGATAGATGTTTTCTCGTTGTGTTTATAGTTAATAAATGTGTATTATTGTAATATAGCAATGCATTGCAATGAGGTCTTTTACAAATTCCAAAAGGAATTTCTTCATTGTTCAATTCTGTTTGTTCTTTTCCATAAATTGTCTCACTTTCTTGTTTTTCCTTTCTTTCAAAGTATTTCAAACCTTTGGCCTCTCACAGAAGTCAATAAGGAAAATACTATTATTCATTGACAATAGAGTAATATAAACATTAAGTCTATGTCTATAGCCGAATAATGTATCCAAAGTATGGAATAGCTAAGATGTAGCCAGATGTAAGTAAAAAGAAATGAGAAAGTTAAATGTAAAGAAAGGAGTTGAGTAGAAAGGAAGAGATGAAATGTGTGTGCATTTGGAAAGGCCCCTTGTAAATTCAATTCCCATTCAAGAAGTTTCTCAGTGAAAGGAATGAGCTGGTCCTCCTTAAGAAACATCAAGAGCCTAATGGATTTTATGACCTCGCGTCTCCCTTTATCCTCAGCCCGACTTATACACTTCTCATTACATTTTTCGCTTCCCAAAGAAGTAATTCCCTTTATGCTCCTTTAATAACTTACAAAAAGCACAAACATAATTTGATATTATGTAGCTGAACAGCTCAATTTTCTTCTCAGTTTTTTCCTTAGAAAATACTTATACATACTTATAAATATTTGTATATACATGCATAATTGTAGCTGTAATAAATATTTTGCCTAGCGTATAAATTATCATTTTATCAAGATATATACATAGTTCAAAATAGCAGTTCATATTAGATAATATGTATATAGCTAGTATATTACTTTAATGCAGGTACAAGCTGAATAGAACTGTAATATGTATATACCAAGTTGCCTTTTATTGTTAAAATTACGAGGGAATTTGTTTGAAAGCTTACATTTGGACTTCTTAATCTCTGAGAATTGTAAGTATATGGTATTTTGGGTATTTTAGGTTCGAGAAATAGTATTTATATGCGTAAATAAATTATTGTGTTTAGTTGTTTAGTATAGTGTTTAAATGTAAAATGTTCGAAGGCATTTCCCGTAAATAGAGAATGTAAAGTAAATTGTCAAATGCATTAAGTAGAGCATGTAAGTAATGTGTACATGAGAGGGAGCAAAAGGAGAGTTTAACTGTAATGTACTGTGGAGGATTTGGCTTCTCCTTTTAAAGTGAGATATGGTGAAAGGTGGAGAAAGATCTCTGGTGCTATTAAGAAAAAAATCTTTTCGTGAGGAGAAACTCAAACTCGGGGTTTTTCATATACTTTTTATAAAATTCCTAACCTACTGTATACCCATACGTATGGCTTTTATACTTAATATGAAGTGTATGAGAAATAATGGTCAAAAATTCCCTGAATTCTCAAATTTTCACTCAATCTCTTACAGTATGAATAATTCAAAAGAAGCCGCAATTCAAATTTCCCTCGTCAAATCCTCTTTAAAAACTAGAACGGGGATTACACGAGCTTAAAGGGAAATTGCTCCCTCAAAAATGTTCATATTTATGCAAAAATTCCCATTTTCCTAAATTTCTCATTCTGGGTAAAATTATGTATAAAAGTATCTAGCATATGACATTAGCAGAGTTAAAAAATAGTTTTATTCATCTTAAATGCTAAACTTAGTAAAGTTTGTAAATTTGCAATTTGATGGAATTTAAATGCGAAATACGCCAGTGTTGTGCATATTTCACTTGAACAATTTGCTTTATTGTAGTCAATTGCGGAATGAAAAATGGGGTAAAATGGGGAGTTGAGTTCTTTCGTAGTTTATTTTCTATGTAAGGACGTGAAGGTTTGAAGGTTTGTGAGAAAGTTGGAAAGTTTTGGTTTTTGAGATAAGAGGATGAAGAGGGTGGATGTTCATTCTTTGATAGGAGAAATAGTTATTAAGGCAAAAGAGCGATTCTTCATTCTTTATTCAAATCCACTTTTATTTATGGAGAATTTCCCTTCAAACTTTTACATTCCTTTCGACTCCATTGGCCAAATCTGGAACATTTTGTAATATCAGTTTAATGTGCAAGTGAATTTATACTGATTATAAGTTATATCTGTATAACATATACACAAGCACATAAGTAGCTATACAAGTTTAATATGCATCGATACATAGTAACCATGTAGAATCATATTGGAGTTTTTATGGACAAGAATTGGAAAAATTTACATGTGAATTTTATCAATTGCCTTCAAATAAATGCATTATTTACATTTTAAATTTATTACAGATTAAAAATTATGGCATATACCAGGGATTATTATAATATTGATTTCATATAAAAATATATTTAATGTAATAATGGGATGACCAATGAAAGTGATATCTTTTCTAAAATCATTCATGGCTCTGTCCGCGAGAGTTGCACAATATATCTAAAAATTCTTGAAAAGGCAAGAAAATTTTGGTTGCGTATCATATAAATATAAAATAACTCAGATTTGAATTTAATCTGAATTCTAATTAATCGAAAACTCGTAATATAAAGGAGCTAGATTTATACAAGAAACTGGTCATTCACTAGGCCATATGAAATCAGGTAAGTTATTTCAAGCGGGAAAATGCAAAATTTTTAGGATGCTAACTTTAAATGAAATATACATGACATATTTCATTATATCTTGACGAGTAAGTTATTTTATATTTGAATGACATAACAAGGTATAAGAGGTAAAAATTTGATGAAATTACCTTGATTGGTTTAAAAGATATGAATGATTTTAGAAGAGGTATCGCTTTCATTGCTAATCTTACTATTATTTTATATAGGTCGGTAATATTGATATTATATTTCAGTATTGGTTAAACATTATTGGTATCATAGCACTTATAGCAATGTTGCAATGTATGGTTTAGTAAGTTGAAACTTTATGATATTGATATATTTATTGACAGTAATAAAGGAGTTTGAATAAGTTGAGTCAAAGTTTTCTCAAGTTTTCCATGCGAAGTTCGCGTGATGGGTGAAGAGAGAAAAGAGTGATCGGGCATTTAAGAAGGTTTAAACGAGTGGAATTGGGTTTGATAAAATTCATTAATATTTCAGATTGGCTCATTGAGGGAGGAATTTTGAGCAGAGACGAGAAAAAGAAAAATCGCCAGGATCTCCAAGTCACGTTCAATCTAGAGGAAATCCAATGCGAAAACAACTTAAATGGAGCTGTCTGTTAAGACCTGTAAATTGATTTCATATGAATTATTATATAACTTTAAATATTATTAATTTAAACTAATTTAAACAAAACTCATTTACTAAAAGAATTAATCCAAACAATGTAGCTAATTTAATTTATTTATGTTTATTTTAAACATTCGCATTTACAATAATGTTACTTGATGTTAAATCAATCTTGTTTACTCTTATGATCTGCAATAACAATTATTAATAAGTCATTACATAATTAAATAATAATGGTATTTATTACAGATCTTACAGTGTACTTAAACTGGCATGTTAATCGAAAGTTAGACTTTCCATATAATACATAATGAATACTTTTATCTGAGGATGAAATCTCACACCTGTGATTCTATTAAATATGAATAATCGAAAGCACTGTGATACTTAAATGTAATAAGTCTTAATTTATATATGAAGTTAAAAGCATTCAATTTAAAGCATAGCAATATAGAAATAGGCTGAATTGTACGAGTCTTATAGATGATACATTAAGTTTTCAAATATTTACAAACTTCCTAATAATCTTTAATAGTTAATGTGTTTAAGTGTACTAAATAATACAGAAAGAAAACCATCAATAAGCTGATTAATTTATTAATGTGAAACGTGAACGTGATAGTCTCTTAATTTCTTAATCTAGCAATGGTATTTAACACTGTTGAAAATTAATCACGATAATTTACACTAGTTTTTCAGATGTACAGATAAATAAAAACAAATTTTATTTAAAAAAAATTTAAATAAAAAAAGTGGTTTTAAAATTTTTCATGGGCAAAGGCATTAAACTAATAAATATATATTGGGTTTATATATACTCATATTTCTCAGGTATGCTTCATTCATTTTCTTGCATCGCTTGGGCTAATACAGTATAGTATAGCTAATATAGTATAGCTAAACACCTTAAAAAGAAAAGATGAAATTTTAAGTTTACAAATTCTATTTTTGCATAAAAGATGTTTAGGACATTGAGCATTGGGCGAAGTGGGAAGTGGTGTGTATAAAAATGAGTGAATGTGTTTGAGTGTTGATTTGTCCATTCAATTTCATTTTACGCTTTCATTTGATGGGGGCGCGAACGGGGGGAAGAACATTGAAGAACATTGAAGAGCAATGAAGTTCCTTCTTTCCATAATCGTAAATTAAAATTGTAAAAAACACTTGAGCGTCTGTGCTGCGTGTAATGGAGTAAACGGTTTATGGGACATTGAGGACACGTCCGCGCCTTCGTGGAGGTACAAAACGACCGGATGTGTACAAAAAATAAAAATCTCCTTGGAACGAATTTTGTCGGTTTTTCCTCTTTTTCTCCCCCTCAATTTGAAAAGGCAGAAGGAGACCGCGAGAGGCGGCGGTGAGAGAAAATTCACAGAAGATTACAAACGCGCCCTCCTTTTCTCTTTAAATGTCCCCTATATATTAAACTGACTAAACTTATACTCATACGATACATATACCTAATATAGAAAATATATTGGAGCCCATACGACTCATGCAACATCTTTAACGTCATACTTAAATATCCCCGAATTCTATCTATATGTCTTATGTAAAAACACAAGAGATTTTCGTATTTTTCTAAAATACATGGCGGTGATGTTACATTTACATGAAGTGAGATAGGGAATGCATTATATTGAATGTATTATATAGGAATTTGTATTTGGACAGGAATATATGATAAAGGGAGAACGTGTGTGCGAAGGAGCATTGAGCTTGATGAACCATGACGTGAGTCGGTGAGAACGTGACCGATTTCTTCAATAATCCCTATATCCTACCCTCATACGTCCATATATGACACATTTGTCTAGACAATCCCTCTTGGGTATTTAGGCGGAGGTAATGTGCGGCTATAGATCACACATCCACGGTGCGACATAGGAGTGATATCAGCCAATGGATCATAGTGTGAACAGGAGGATAATTTGGAAAAACCCGCCGCCGCCGCGTTTCCCTTAAGAATCAAAAGTGTCTCATTTCTGTTCCTTTTATTCTCCATTTTAAGGAGTCGAAGGAAGAGGAAAAGAGCTTTTTTATTTTCTCACTTCGCCAAAAGCTCCAAATTGAATTCTGACTTCATTCCACCTTACCATTTTCCGGTGGGATGTTTTTTATATTCTCCAATCTTTCCAGGCTACTCCGATCCAAAGTCATAACTAAAACCCAATTTTCTCAGGTTTGATAGAAAATATAAAAAAGAACTTTTGGTTCTGATCCGTCTTGGGGTAAAAAAAACTTACACTGGTTACTTACACTTGCTTAGGTACACAATGTACCGTTCAATATATTCTGTACTGTACACACTCCAGAGAAATTTATTTATAAGTATACGACCGATCTTTTATATGAAGCTAAGAAAGAAACAGCTTTCTACACGCAAAGTCACGTCCGATCTCTCATTTCCAATTTTTGATAAGGATGAGGAAATGTGCGTAATAAAAATTTTATTGACTGAATTGATAAAAATTTATCTTTTTACGACTCCTATAAAAAGTTTAATTAAGGCATACAATACCTTTAGTAAATATCATCAATTTTGATTAATGAAAGCATTTCTTAAATTAACGATTTATTTAGCAATCCATTGAGTGCAATTAAAAAAATTTTATGTTTACATTAAGTTTACGTATTTCAGTTAGTTTTGCCATATAGTTTAGTTAGCCATAAAACTGTATAAAAAAGTTAAAAATTAATAAAAATAAAAGTTGCAAGGGTCTTCTAGTATTTTGTATAACATAACTTAAAAAACCCCATTCGTTTTTCTCAATGCATCGAAAATTTAATAAAAATAAAAAGAAGAGAAGAGAAGAACTTCGGAAAGAACAAAGGGAGATAAATTGAAAATAAATTTTTCTTTTGTAAAAGATCTTGTGGGTTTGGACGGATGAGGGAAACAATTACTTTTATTGACCGTGAAGGGTAAAAAAATGCAAAGTCTGTTGGCTTTTCCTCCTCCCTTCGTTTCATCGGGCCGAAAGAATGGAAAGAGGAAAAGTGCGGTTGGATTTCCCTCATCATTTTCCCTCTCTTCACTTCTCTTCACCCTTGAATGGGCTCTTTGAAAGGGAAACAAATAAGGCCGAGACAGGATGTTTTCAATTGTCATTTAACCCCTTCAGTACATGAACACCCCGTCGATGATTCCATAAACCAACACGCACTCAAATACACAATAACACTTTTATACAATTTAGACATTCATAATCACTACACTTTGGGGTTATTATACCTAATTACACCCTAACTGATACACTATAATTTATCTTTATACAAAACGTCAATATTATGTACAATATGAAGGATAATACTACATTATGCATATAGCTGTATAGCTTTTATTTTTTACTTTACAATTTTAGGCTTTAAATCAAATATGAAGTTCATGCATACTTTTCTACATCTTATACATATATATTACTTTATATACCTTAACATTATATTATGTTCAAATTATGAGATATTAATGTATGTAATGTTAAAGTATGATATTTCCTCTTTGTATAAATAATAATGAAATAAATGTCTTCATCATTTTTCTTTATATGAAATAATTTTTCTCCCGCACGAAAATCTCGAGTGAAAAATTTGGACCAATTAGGTCCAAACATAGAGAATAATATATAAGAAGGGTTGAACAGGACGTTACAATTGTATGGAACTAGCTTGAGAATATTACAATGAAAATTATAAAGTCTCATTCTTCATTGTTAATTGCGAGCAAGTTGAAGTTGCTATTAACATGTAAACGTAATTTCATATAATTAAATTTCGAAGAGGAAGGTCAAATTTCTATCTCACAGCCCTTTCGTGTCAAACGTCAAATTGAGGAAGAAAATTGAAAGAGAAAAATAAAGAAATTACATTCTTTTTGCATTTTTCTACTTTCCTTTATAATTTTCTTTTAGTGTAGAATGTCCTTCTTTTAAATTCACATTTCATTCAAGGTACACATTTCAATTTCATATTTCCTTCAAGGTTAACTAACACGTAAAACTTGAGCAAATGAGATTAGAAAAACAATAAACAAAATTGCGTTCCAGTTTTTCACTAAATATAATTATTATGCCATATACATATGAATACTGGTCATATAGTATAGTTTATGTAATGCACATAACACATACATTTACTAAAAATTTGTAAAGACTTTATATGGATCTAATTGTAAGTATATAGTTTAAATAATAGGGTGTAATGAAATCAGCGTAATGAATATAGTTATCGTGGTATGATGCCATAAGGAGGGCTTTCGAGTAAACCCGGGAGGTCCAAATCCTTCAATGTGTGTAAGTGGAAAGAGGGGAAAATAAATAAGAAAATTGTATTAAATAATAAGAAAATGGCTGAGATTCATCTGTAGATTCTCGGGTTTAATGGGGAGAGGTGAAGTGTAAAAGGGAGTAAAATGAAAATCCCCGAGCACGCGAAAGTCCCATTTGAAACATTTATACTTTGGGTTGTCTCGGATGGTCGTGGCATCCCACCTGCTACGCACACAATTCCTCCCTTCACCATTACGAGCCCATTACATAAATTATGAGAGCACAAAAACATCACCAATGTCCGACACTCTTCACAAGAAAGAACAGAGGGAAAAGGTGAACATTCATTATCAAATCCTCCTTCCTCTCTTTCTTCACCTACAAACATCTCAGTCATAATTGAACTAAAACATCTCCATTTCTCTGAAGACAAACGTTCTCCTTACTTATATTTAACATCTCTCTTTACGTAATATTTAAATTAACTTTTAAATACAGAGGAAGATTTATTTATTTGATTTAGATCTTATTGTAAGATCTTATTGTAGTATGTATTTTGAACTCATTATCGTTTAATTTTGTTTAATTTTTTTTTTTTTTGGGGNCTTTACGTAATATTTAAATTAACTTTTAAATACAGAGGAAGATTTATTTATTTGATTTAGATCTTATTGTAAGATCTTATTGTAGTATGTATTTTGAACTCATTATCGTTTAATTTTGTTTAATTTTTTTTTTTTTTGGGGGGGGGGGGGGGTGTTTGCAACTGCCCGATTTTGTAAGTAAAGTGTAAATAATTGAGAATTTTAAATTCCTAGTCTAATTGTAAAATTACTATTTTTGTTATAAATTGGAATTTCTATGTTTGTAAGTAAGTAAATGTACTGTTTAGATGTAAAGTTTTAAGTTAGATGAAGGAAATGATTTTTCCCGAATTTTACGAGTTTTTTGATCTTTGAATAAAATTATATAAAAAGAGATTGGAATTTTTTGAGGAAACGAAGAATTCACAATTTATGTCTTTTCCCTGTTCCCAATAACGTATATAAATGACTCAGGTCGACTATGAGAAATTTGAATTCCCAAGTCTTGAAGCCAAGTAGCTCCATGCATTTCCAATATTATGAATCGAATCTTATTATGCATCCTACACAAGAGGTTCAATGAGTATGTATAGAATGGAGTAATAGCTAGAGTGAAACAGAATCTGATAGAGCGACGTATTATTACGAGAATATGAAGTGGAGATTGTGGGTGAAGGGGGAATGATTGGATGGTGATTCTGTACATGAACTCCCTCGTGTGTTCTTCCCCTTCCTCTCCTGATTTATGGAAATTCGGTAGGAGGAAAACAAAATCCCCACCACACTCATTGTATAAATAGAGACGTTCCTTCCGTGGAGATTCTCTCTGTATCTCCTTCGCCCTTCTAATCAAGGAGGATCCAAGTCTTTAATTTATATCTTTCCACTAGGAAATTCATTTTGAATTATTCCCTCTCCCGCCCACCTTGCCCAGCCAGATTCATCGCCAGCTTTGCTACTTGCCCAGCCCGATGCCAAACCCACTCTCAATCATTGGACCATATATAAAGATACAAAATGACTGCCAATACAGTACAATGTCGTATCATACAATATAATTACAATATCATACCTATACTA
This sequence comes from Neelides sp. FZ-2019, assembly GCA_009869795.1. Lineage (NCBI taxonomy): Eukaryota > Metazoa > Arthropoda > Collembola > Neelipleona > Neelidae > Neelides > Neelides sp. FZ-2019. The sequence goes on along the minus strand of VJMY01000602.1, from coordinate 11,372 downwards.
TAAATGCAAATCTCTGCTCCAGTACGTACCTAATAATACTGTATGACAGTAGTATAATGACTGTATCATACTGTATGAGTGTATAGTCTGTATCTGTATAGCTACTTTATTATAAACTGTATGATAATTTGATAATTTATTGAGATAGAGTTTGTAATTAATGCATTTTTGTATGGAATGCAAGAGTATTAATGAGCATTTTTTATTATAGATTTTAAAGTAATAAATACCACCGGATTTGAAATCGAGTCTGGGCCCTTAAATATCACATTACGCGATGCGTCTATGTATTTATATCTGGGTAACTAACGATAAGTTCAGTATAAGCCCTTTAGCCTTTAACGGTTTTTATTCCTTAGTGTGTATAAAAGGCAATGTGGGCTTCTGGAACTTCAGTTCAATTAACAGAACTCGTATTAATTAACCTCAAAAGGAGTAAAAAAAGAAATGAAAGTTTAATTAGAAGACCACCGTGTTGAGCTTGGAGGGAAATTAAGAAAAGGCTAATTACGTCTACGCTGGATCAACAACCAAGTTGATGAAGAAAAACGGAGGAACCGAGGGGATGATGAAGTGTAAATGAGGGAATCTGGGAGGGGAATTTTTGTTTGCGGACAAATTTCTTCCAAACTATTGAAGAGAAACGGACTAAAACTACAGGAAAAAACACTGTACATCCACTATTATTATGATATAGAAAGCCCTTATATGTTTCTCTGTATTCTATGTATCTTATATGAGTTATATGTAACAAATATTTGCCTCGGTGTCTGCACATGGAACAATACATGTATGAGATTTATATGCTACATAGCTAGTTAAATAAAATGTGAAAGGGTATATATTTGTATGAGGTACATACATATGGTATATATTTAAAAGTTTATGTGTTTGCGTGTATTTTGGCTATATAGGAGAAAACTGTGAGTTGTAAAAGTTCTAGAATGAAATATATGAGAAGAGGGGGAGACGCCGCCTTGCTGTTGAAGGGATCTTAAAGACATTTCGGCCCTTTTTTTCTTCCCTGAGTGTCTCCTTATGGTCCTTTCTAATCTACGAGGGTGGGGGAAGATAAGAAAGAAAATTCTTATTTATTTCCTCAACAATGGCAAGTGAAAGTGAAGGAACTCGTCCTTTCTCACTAATTACTTTATGTCTGTCATCTACACACTTCCTTTTATTCCCAATTCACCCCATAACTCACAGATTACCAATAAAATAATTCCACACTGTCAATAAAATAAGGTCCGAATTTATTCGTGATATTTAGCATAGCAGTAGATTTAAAATAATCGCAATATTTAGCTAAAGGGCAATTTTTAGAGAAATGGTAGTATTTAGAGAGCAAGTAGCTCTACACGTTTTAGACTTAACAAATCGAAAGCTGTTCGAACAGTTAAAAAACATGTGTTGGGAGGAATTTGAAAATTCCCACCATTATCATTAGCCCAAGTTTTATGTTGTTCACACTGGAGTAATGTGCCACAAATTAGAGCTGGAGGATCCTCTTGAAAACCCCGTAAGAACCAAAATATCTGTAAAAGACATTATAGACAAAGGGAACTCGCTCGTAGATTTCTCCAAACTATTTTTCACAAACGCCCTTTATTGCCTTTTCTATCGAACGAGTTTTAATAATGCGAGTCCTTTAGGATCTCACAGAGAATTTCCAATATTCCCATAAAGAACATTGGGAAGATGAAGGCAAGCTGGTCCTTAGCTCAAGTATCCAACAAGACCATTCTCGGCTTCTCCACTTCCTTCACTTCCCCTGTCAATCAGGCGATATGAAAAGGAACAAACACATGACAGAAGAACAAAACGAACGTTGAAACGAACGTTCATGACGTTGCAAGAACTCTTTTCACTTCTCCTTACAACTTCGACTTCTCTCTCTTCTTCGCTCAATTGTCAATGGGGAAATGTAAAGGAAAAACTGGAGATCTCAAGTGAAAAATTGAGATCAATTTTTAAACAAATAAATACCCGGTGTTCGCTCTATCACGCTATATGCTTATACTGAAAAATCCCTAGCCTTAACAGAATATTGCCACGTGCATAATACGACTAGCTGAACCTACTTAGGGAACGTTCACAAATGATCTTACACTTTTTTCCCGATTCTTGAACCCCAACCCCTTCAACATTACACGCCACACTTGGCCTAGCCCCCCCTCCCCCTATAGTGTGAGATCATTTGTGAACGTTCCCTTACTGATTTCTTTATATAATAATATATACAAATATCACATGGAATAAAATATTTTTATATGAAAATATATAATTTAAACCATAAAAATTATTAATTCATAAATATATAATTCCTCTAAAATAATTTTTAAGAATATACGTGAAGGTTATCTAGTATTATCTATCTATCTTAATAAAATATCGGTGTCTGTCTGTAGACAGCTGACCTATGTCAAAAAATACAAGAGTTGCAAGTTTCAATTCATGTCTAAAAGATCCGCTTCTACTCCGTGACGAAAATGACAAGAGGATTTATGGATTTAATGTTTGGTTAATTAATTAACTGCAATTGACCACTTTTTTGACGGAAAATTTTTTGAAATTGCACATTCTTTAGACTCATTGATTTTTTTAATTTGTCTCTTTGTTAAATATTTTATAAACATTCGGTTTCCATGCACAATACTTTAAAAGTTTAAGAGTTTTATTCGAAAAGAAGCGCTTATCCAGGCGCTTTATTCAATAAGGAGCGTTTATCTAGGCGCTTTTAGTTTTTATTTATGCTTCTGACAGGAAGACACGTATATTTTATTATAGAAACCCATCGGGAGACGGGTATATTACTAGCATTTTATATAAAATTTTTAATGTTTATGGATTTGGTTCTTGCATTTTTAATGAGTTTTTAAATAGTGAAAAAATTCTCGATTTGCAGAAGAAAAGAGAAGTCAAAAGAAATGTATTAAATTGTGAATTGGATTGGACGAAACCGGCTTTGAGAATCAAAGAGAGCTTTAAAGAAATTCTGTTCAATCTGCCGAAATAATACGCAAGGGAAGTCTTAAACTATTACTATATAGAGATAACACATACATAACATAGAGATTTAAATAGTTGTATGTATTCCCCATATATTGCAATTGCTATATAGTGAGAGTATTCAAATGCACCGTTCCCTATCCCAAGCAAAGAATTATGGATTTATCCTAAGACGCCCAAGTTCTGTAAAAGGAGGAACGTAATGCGAAAGTACTGGAGAATATTATTCAATAATCCAATGCGAGCTCCTCTTTTCTTAATGGTAAATCTATAGGGAATTTAAATATCAAAATAAGCCTAGAAATAATTCAGAATAAATTAAAGATTTGCTTGATTCAAGTCAATTGTATGAAAAAACGAATATTTATAATTTCAATTAAGTTCTCTAGAAAATATCATGGTATTAATTTGGCATTAAGCATTAATGATATTTTCTAATATAATAAAAATGGTATTTTGGTATGAATGATCTATTGGTCAATTAGTTAATAATAAGATGTAATTTAAGAAAGGTGGGGCAAGTATAGTTATCCCTTAAAGCTTTACAATTTATGATGCAATTTGAGGAATTCTTCTTTGACGTAAATGATCTTACAGGAGGTCATTTGTGGAGAATGAGCCTTAAGGAAACATGTAAATGAGATTGTAATGAAATTAAAAAAGGTATTGATATTCCCTGTGTAACTCCCATGTGTCATTTGAGCCATTGGCCTCATATGCTCTTCTATATGCTTTCATCCATTAAATCATTACCTTATATCATTGCATTATATTATTACATTATATCATTCTACGCTATCCATAATAGTTGTAGGAGAGACGGAAAGATTTTGGAAGTTCCGAGAGCTCCTCCTCATTTCTCCCATTTGGAAAAAGATAATAAAGAAGCAAAGAAGATGAATTGCATCCCGTCACGACAACCTCACCAACTTACCTTTTCATTCCCTAACTTCTCCTATAGAATTCATTTCTCTCAAATACCCGTCGGCTCTAGTTGTAATTGTAAGGTATAAGGAACCGGCTTCAGAACTTCTCAAAATTCTCCAATCCCCGCTCAAATCGGATGGAACTGATGGATAAGAAAAATCAGGTTAAGAAATTTCATAAAATTTCTCACAATGCCCTGACTCTTTAAAGTCAAGGCTTTATTCAAAAGAACGTTTTACATTTGATCGAATAATGATTGATAAATAACATTACAATCACTTTAAGAATAAGTTAATAGAAATTAGTGTTTTTCGCTGTCTGTCATAAACACAGAGAGAGCAAGTTGTTACGCCCATAGGGAAAATCAGTCTATCCCCAATATGCCCCAAACATGCATTTCTCATCTTACCTAACCTAACTTGAGAATAAACATCTAAACATTGAGTTTAAATGGGAATTTTATTACATTAATTATATGCTGGTATTCTTAATGTAGATTTTAACTTTAACAGTATTTAGAGGAGATGCTCAAAAAGTCCTCCTTTTTGTTCCAAGCACAATACAACTCTTCTCATTAAATTTTTAAACACATTGATAAGAATTTCAGGTGTAATTTCATTAGCAACAGACAAGATGCTAGCTTTTAATTCTGAAATAATGTGGATTGTTAATGTAACATTTATTTTTTACAAATGAAAAGAAAAAAGAATCAGTCGGTGTTAAATCATGCGACCTGGTAGGAAAAGGGATTAATCTCCCTGGAAATTTTGTCTAAAAACTTGATTGAAAGTTCAGATTTATGCGGTGCGGCATTGTCCTGCTGAATCCAAGTGTTTTTAATTGAAGCAAGAGGAAGATCATCATGAAAATTTTCGAGAATCTTCAAATAACCTTTCGTATTAATTGTTTTGTTGAAGAAATAAACGAAGATTCTCCGCCTTGATATGGCCACCCATACTCCAATCTTTTCAGGATGAAGCTGCGTCTATAGAAAAATTAGTTAGAAATTAGAATTAGTTTTTTAAATTAGTTTAATTATATAATTGTTTATATTTTAGAATTTAATTAGTTAAACTTATTTATTAAATTATAATATTAAATTACTTCAACAAAACAATGGGGATTTGAAGACGACCACCATCTGTCATTTTGAGAATTCACGTATCCATTAAGTGTGAACCATCCTTCATCCGTCCAATACATATCGTCAAGTTCATTCATATCAGGAGAAATTTGTGTTAAGAACCATTCACAAAAAGCGATTCGTCGCTGATAATCAATTGGCAGAAGTTGATGAGTTACGTGAACTTTATATGGATGCAAATTTAGATCATGTTTCAGAATCATTCTTGCTGTACCATAAGAAACCCCACTTTGTATGGACAATTTTCTCAAGGGCTTTCCTGGGCTTACTGTCATTGCGACTGCAATGTCGATGATTTTCTGTTCGGTTCTCACAGGTTTTCTTTTATTTACGGGTTTTAAATTTTGAACACTCCCTGTCAGTATAAATTTATTATATAATCGAATAATTGTCTTTCTATCTGGAAATCGCCTTTGAGAAAACTCTGCTGAGAATAGAGTTTGCGTTTCACGAATATTATTGGTTTGAATGTAACTTTCTAAAATGAATATTCTTTCATTTAAAGTAAAGTTGTTAGGAGCCATAATTAAATAAGCTCTAATTCATTCCAAGAATTTAAATCTCATAAAAACTTATCTAATTCTTATTTAAGTTTCTTATCTAATGCAGAGTTTAGATGTTTATTGTCAAGTGTGACAAGGTAAAGTGAGAAATGCCTGTTTGGGGCGCGTTGAGAAGAGTCAGTGATTCCCCCTATGGGCGTAACAACTTGCTCTCTCTGTATAATATGATCTAGGTAAAATTTTTGAATAATTTATTGAAGAATAAATTGAAGTTATTGTTAAATTAAAATAGTAAATCAAAGAAGTTGAAACTAAAGCGTTCTGCGTTTCATTATATTAATCAATTATTTGACCATAGCAATCCTATTATTTTTATAAGTGTAGCAAATTCATTATTATTCTCTTTTGAAAAAGTCTAAGCATATAGAGTACATCTGTTATTTTTCATAGCATTTTGCCGTGTTTATTCTTTAGTCACGTGATATATCATATTCAAATAAGTAGATTTTTTTTTATTAGAAAAGGGTATGATTGAAATTATATAGCCCAAGTGTTAGAAGATCAAGTGATGTGAGATGTGCGAGGATGCGTGTTGCGGATTTATTGGTCATCGCAAAGCAGCCAAATACACTTCCATCTTTCTCACCACTTTTGTTCGCCTTTCACATTAAATGCTTTTATTATAATTTAGTTGGTTTAGTTGTAAATAGGTTTACTTGCAGAATTTGACTTAATTGTAAAGATGGATTCGAATTACTCAAATTGAAATTGAGATTTAACGCATTCTGTAATAGGTGTCTTCAATTTACGGAGTAACGACGGTGTTGATAACGTCAAAGATTGAAAAGTGGTCCAACGTTCATTTTATCATTTGGATCATAATTACATGTAAGTGATGATGATTCACATTTCATATTCACATTCAGATTATAATCATAAAAATCATCCACATTATATTATTAATTAGGTAATGTGCACTTATTAATGATTTAAGGAATCTATTACACAATTAAACATTTTATTTCAAGGCACCGTCCTTATCGTTATATTTAATTTGATCGGAGCTATTCTTCTCTACATTGCAGCTTATGAGGTTTTCAATTCTGCATAATTCTTTATTCTTCCACTGTATTTTTTATTGCAATATGATAAACATATTATGAAGATGATATTTGACTAGATAGAGTAATCTTATAAAAAGAAAATAAGTATAATTAATTGTTGATTATTTTCCAGCATGAAAGTAAAAACAATTGGATGGTTCACACGTTTTTATTGAGTCAAACGATCCAGTTGGTCTACAACCTTTTGCTCATGCCAAGTAAGTTCAAATGATCAATTTAATTGCAAATTACAATTACAAATTCATTGTTATTTACCTATCTTACTAACAAAATATTAAATATTGTTAGCGTTATTAATATTGTGTTTAAATTGCAATTAGCAGATATTGGCAATTTATGGCAATGAATGTCAAACTGATTTTATGTAGTTGGTTTCAGCATTAAAGAGTATTTCATCGTTGGGCTTGCCTCGATGACTATTTTTGCTTTGAGTATTTGGTTCCTCGTGATCGGGTTCGAGCTGCTGGAAGCCATTAAAAGACTCAATGGACGAAACTCACAATTTGAACGGACCATCTCTGGGATTGTTTATAAGCCGTTGGACGAATCATTCCTGGAAACGAATTCTTCTAATCCTGCCATTGAGTTCAATTCCTTCATCAGGGAAGCTGATGAAGAAGGAGCGCAAAGCGTTTTGCTCATTCCCATTGGGGAACAAGCCAAGTCAAAAGAAAAAGCTCAAGAGCCTCGTGAAGTCAATTAGTATTTAATTAACCATTAAATTATTTAATTCTAATGAATCATTTTTTGACTTACAAGTGCTTGTAAACCATTACATACATGTATGTACTAACTAGTATGTAAATACTATGTAAATACTTACTAGTATGTAAATCTTTACCAACTTTTAAAGTATTTAGAGAATGTAAATAAATTACATAATCCTCGTAGTCCAATTGTACCAATAGAAAATACACGATATTTAGCTAGAAATTTTTTTTTACACTTGTCTCAATAAAACGCCATTTTTGATCTTCCCTCCATATTTGAATACCTTAGTTATTTTGACAAATCCGAACAATCAAACATCGTTTTATTTTTTTTAAATTCATCGTTATAATTATTTTGGTAATCTAGTTTTAGCATAAGATTTAGTTTTAGTAAAAATTGACTTTTAATTGGCATCTTTAAATCAAAGTTATAGATAGAGTATTTCCCTCTATATGAATTATTCAAATCTTGGGATTTTTGTGGTTGAGCGATGATTTTACAAAATCCATGTGTGTGCCTAAACAATCAGTTAGGGGCCAAAAGTGCTGGGATTTTTACTGTTGTGTTCGTAAGTTCAAACTTGGATTTCTTCAGAATTAACTTAAAAATGATTATTATGAAACTAATTAAATTAATTGCAATTTTTTCATGCATAATGTGAATGTTACTATTTATGAACTTTCCAAAAGAATCAATTGATTCTGCTAAAAACGTCTATTTCATCCATTAGAATTCAATTTTGTTTGTTGGAGGAATGATCTATGCCGTTCTGTATTTAACTGGAGAACACGTGAAGGCCGATTTTCAAAATGAAGAAGTTACTTTGATGCTCATTTCTTGTGAGTCAAAAGTGTCAAAACACACAAAATGCAACATTAACAGAAATGAATACTTTTAATATATCATTTATTTCTTATTTTTAATGTATAATGTTGTTTAAGGTGGATTAGCGCAGATCGGTTGTCTCATTGTGGCCGGAGCTTTACTTTGCGTTGCGGCAATCAGAGTTGGTATTTAAATCCATTTTTCATTTCTCATATATATATATAAGAAATTGTTAAAAGTAAAATTTAATTTTGTAAATTGACTTTGTAGTTCAATAAAGCGAGCGATTGGATGATCAAAATCTTCATAGCGAGTAAACTCTTTCAGATTCTTCTCAACATTGCACGTCAGTCATTTATTATTTAATTACTAATCTATTTAGCAAATTTACAAATGATATTTTAGAATTATTATATTTTCAGTACAAAATATCACTATAATGCAAAAATACAAAATTGTATACTTTAAGTAATGTATTTGTGTATGATATGATTATTTTCATTTTTGAATGTTTTACCATTACAGAAGCCATTTTCAATTACAAATCCTTGATAGTTGCCGTCTTGACCATTTTGTATTGCATGTTGAATGTTTGGCTCATTTTCATCGCTTTGGCTCTCATGGACGAAATTAACGGGGTAAATCGATGGAGTAAAATCGGGACGCTTTTCCATCCAAAAAAAACCGACCAAGACGAAGAAACCCAAATGGACCAAGTCGAAGCTCAAAGTGAGTCAGAGCGAGAGCAAAAAGTGCAGAAAGTTCAAATTGGAACGACTGCAGTGACAATTGAATCTTCGGTCCTGACGCAGCGCGGAAATAAGAGAAATTCGTGTGAAAGTGAAATTACAAATGTGAGCGAGGAAATGTCTTCGATTGTTGAGTCCAGCAGGAGCTTCGTCACCAGCTCCGAAGAATCCGTTCACTTCAACCTACCAGACCAATCAGTTCTCATCAACCCAAGTCAATCTACTGTTTTACAAGGCCAACCAAAACCATCAGAACAAACCTATCGATCTATGATGAATTTGATTCATCATCATGACGAAACTAAATCACAATTAAATATTCCTAAACCTCCCAATAGTCCCAACTAATTTAATATTAAAAATCATTAAAATTGATTACTTTACACTATGCTTGAGTCAATAAGATAATCTTAATTTGAATTATCAACATTATAATTAGTAATTATCAAATATATGTAGTATCAAATATTAATATTGATAATTATTAAATATTAGACATTATGATAATTATTATCATAATGTTTATAATGTATTATTCTTAATTCTTATACATGGAAATAAAATTGATTTGCTTTTTAGATTTTTTTGAAAAAGTAAATTAAAATATTCTCGTTTGAAAAATGCAAGTTTAAGTTTACAACAGATTGATAATTTATCATGATTCATGTTTATTCTAATGGAATTGTAAATGTAATATGATTATTGCTAATTAATTAATGTCAAGTTGAAAGGGATCCAAATGTGGATTTTTAAACGGGAAATGCAAAATTTTGGTCCAAAAATTACATAAAATTCATATGCTTCGAGGACAAGTCTCGTCCCTGTTGCTGCATAAATAATCGCCATAATCTGCATAAATAGTTGCTGCATAAATGGTGCCATAATCGTCGCGAGTTTAAATATATTTGTGGTAATATTCAAAATCTCTCATTTTGTCTTAAAATTAGAATTAAATACCGAACAAACCATTATTATGAACACTGACCTTTTCAATTACTTAATTAAATTGAAGTAATTGTTAGAGATTTATATTAAAATTTTCATGTTATATAAATTGGGGATTTTTATTTCCAGAGTGCTCTTTTGTTCATACATTACTTTTACTTTTGTGTGACTTTTGGGGTCGAAGGAAAAGACAAGCACGAAATATTTGGGAATAGAGTCAATAGTAGAGTTTTTGGGAGTTAATATATTGGGCAATTAAATAGGAATTAATAGACAGTACTCTACTACTTTTGACTATGGAAGAGAAATAAAGTCGAGTGTCATCGAATATATTGCCTTCGTTAAATACAGAAAATGTCAAATGTTATTATATAATTTCTATTATTTTCCATCCTATAGTTATTATCGTAAACGAATATTAAAACTCTTTGTAATCTTTTGATAAAGGTGAAGTGCTCTCCAGTTGGCTAATGATTGCATAACTTATCTTTACATGCTGAAAGTGAAAAGACCATTTTAAGCTACTTTTAGTTTATCACATGTTTTTGCTGAAAGTTGGAAATTAGAAATTAAAGATCATTAGGAGCATATTTTAACTCTACAAATTCGCAATGGGCAAAAGATCTGTAAAGTCTACGAAAAATTTCAGAGGCGAGAATGAAGTAAGTTTTTTCACTATTATTTCATTTGTTCCATTCTAATAAGTTTTCACATTTTAATTAATTATATAATTAAAAATTATCATCAACAATTTTAACTAAAGGAGAGTTAATGCATCTCAAGTGGTTGAAATCCATGAAAATATTAGTTTTGGTTTTATATGGTTTTAAGTTATGGATTTTAATGAAATTAGTGGAATTGACTTAACTTTGACTTTAACTTTGTTTATGAACTAGAAGAATTGCGACAAAGGGATCTGCACGTCGCTTTTGCCATTCATGGGAACGTTGGCCCTTTACGCCTATTGCTTCGTTCCAATGGAACAACAGACGTTTAATGGAATGATCCTCAAGTCCGCTCCAATTGCAGCCCTCGCTTATTTCGTTTATAGTCGTGGGATTTCAGTTTCGGATCCAAAGTATAGAAAAATTAGTTTTACTCAATAAATGCATTAAGATTAGTCTACACATAAAATTATTAATTAATGAATAATCTTGAGTCGTTTATTATTAATTTAAATATTATTAATTTAATGAACTTGTCGTCACAAATTAAATTTCTTGTTCTAGACATAGTTATGAGAGAAAAATCTTTGTTGGCTTAATTTTTGCTGGAATTGGCGACGCATTCCTTGACTTTCCCGGGTATTTTGGTCATGGAACAGTCAGTTTCGCAATTGCGCAGGTTATAGATTTACTTAGTTAACAGATATTAATTATTTGATATTAATTATTTGATATTAATTATTTGATATTAATTATTTGATATTAATTAT